>JWHW01046228.1:152436-164338 GCA_000931545.1 Papilio glaucus
CTTCTCGTTCTTATCCTCATTAGGTAATGATGGGAATGGAAAGAGATATGAAATAGGGCCTCATGCCTCACTCATCGGACGAAACGCAGAAGTATAGTTACTTCTACTTCACGCCTTTGTTCAGTTAGGTTACACCGGTCGAGTCTGCCCATTTTTGTAACATATGTTATTGTTGTGGACTTTACCACTGTTATAAAAGCTTGCTTGTTAAAGTAACTTGTACATAGGTTGCTTGTTACCTGAATGCTATTTAAATGAAATTTTAACTATACTTGTGTATTAATATCGTTATTATCTTTGATTTCATTTCAATTTTCGGTATCAATCCATATAATTATATTAATGTTTATTTTTAAAATTTTCCCGCTTACGGTTTATCTGTCAAAAATATGGCGGGCTGATTTAACCATAGACAATTGAATGCGCGAGCGACGGCGCGCACGCGACGACACGCGGCGGAAAAGTGGCGCGCAAATTGAGTGCTCCAATTACGGTGTCGTGTTGTATGTTATACAGCATGATATTTTCTACAGCGATATATAAATAAATTTAATTTTTCAACATAAAATTTATATATAATTAAATTACACCCGTAAGATACTGGTAAATACGTACATGGGTATCGGTGAATAATTTTGTTTTATTTTATTTAATTCATTGAACTTCTGTTGCCCCTATAAAGCAATAAGAACAAATTTATTGTTAGAAACAAATATTAATTATAATATTGTACGATAACTAAAGTCCATGTTAATTCTTTATAATTTTTTCTTTGATTGACATTTTTTACATTATCTATAAAATAAAATAAAATCTCTTCACAACAGATATTAGTATACTTATTATAAACACAGGCAGTCTTATGAACTGCCGACAGAAGTTAAAACTCAAAACATGTGGGAAGACGCAACAATATATCAAAAAATAAATAAATAATCAACAAAATAAACCCTTGTATATTAACAATAAAATTCAAAATTGAATACAAGAAAAATGAATGAAAAAACTTGGTCGAAAACTGTTCCAAATTCAAATAAGTTGCTGATTCGTGTTGAGCATGTTGTTCACGCGAACATATAATATTTAAAAAATATGACTATACCTTAAGTATACTCACGCTACTGTCATAATTCCTCCGTAGCTAACGAACTGATTTTTATAAGGAACGATAAATGTAACGGTTATTCAAGATATAACACCCTGTATACAGCGAGAACTCTTCCCTTATTTGCAGCAGGCACGCGCTTTGTAATGGCGTCTTCAATCGAACGAATCAAGAGGATTGGTGGCTAATCGTTTACTTAGCGCCAAAACATTGGAAACGCTCGCTCTTGACCTTGTCACTTATCGATATTAAACTAATCGAATTATAATCGGATGATCGAATGAGATTTAATCAATATCTACTAGTTATTTTTTCCTCTTACGTAAAAAATACATTACATGAAATAGAATAAAACATTAATAATTTATTTACGTTCGTTTGTTTTATTTAATGTAATCGTAACACCCAGACGTTCTATTCCCTTCACGTATATAGATAGTTTAGCGTGTTTATTTCTATTTTGACCGATTTAATTATTCTATAATGTAAATGTAAGTTTTTTAAAGTACGTCCAAGGCTTATAAAGTAAGAAAATAAATGAAAAACGTTCAAAGTGTTCCAAATTCAAATAAGCATGTTGCTGACGCATGTTTAGCATGTTGTTCACGCAAACCTATAATATTTTTCCCTGCCAATTACGTCTAAACGTTTTAGGACTCAATTTAACATTTTGTTAGATATATTTAAACGGTCGCATGCAAAATTCCCAAATTTAATACCACGCGGAGAAAGATAATTTGTTTCTTGCTTACACCAAAAATTTCTTGCACAGATAAAAGGGACGGCAAATTGAAAAGTCGAGTTCTATAATCGAATAGCATTTGTTCGCTCAATAGCTATGCTCCTACATCAAAGAATTTACCGATTTAATTCGATAAATCGTTCGAATATTACCAGAACGAGCAGAATTGCCACCTCCCTTACCTTTACACGGAAATGTCATTTGGCGATTTGTGTTTTTGTTGTTTTAGGCTTTTTTTTGTTTTAATGTAAATATGTATACTGAGGGAGTTGTTTTGGCAAGTTATGGTCATGATTTATTGTTGATTTTTCGTTTATTATTTTAATCATAACTAAAAATTCGAATGTCGCTTTAACGTTACGCTAAACGCTAACCTTAAAAACTGATCATCGTAAAATTTTCTCTAATGTCATAAATTACGTATTTAGACAAGGAACGATTAATACTAAGTTTGCTAAGGACTTTTTAGCTTAAGAATTGTTTCTTACAAAAGAAATCGCCTGCTGATATTTTTCTCGATTGCTTAGTAACAGATTCATCCGTCTCAGATGTATATAACGATAATAAATAAAAATCTTTGAGTGTCGTAAGAAGACAAAGAGGAAACACCAAAGAATGCTTTATCCATGGACGATGGACATGGCTAATACGTCAATTTGAAAAGCCGTCTAGCAACGGATACGTTTTAGCATCGAATAGGTTTCTTGTAGATTTCATCGAATGAAATAAGAAATTGAATTTAGTATTATCAAAAGGAGCGGCCGCGCGCGCTCGGTAAAGCGGCTCAATTCGATTTGCAGCCATTTTAGCAGCCGCGGCCGAGACGCAGAAATATTGCGTTACCCACGCCTCAATTTACAATTCCTTCTTTTGATCTATAGCAGTTGAGGTACTTGCCTTTGTTAAATTCATTACCAAGATTATAGACTTCATCTATATATATAAAAAAGGTGATATGTGTATGTATGTTCTCTACAGACTCTGAATGAGCTGAAACGGACCGATATCCATGAAGGAAATGTTCAGATTGACCTAGTGGTTCCTGTGAAGTTTGGTAGCGATCGGACCATATCAATAAATAGGGCGATCATATCTACCCGGGCGAAGCCGGGGCGGGTAACTAGTATATATAATAAAAGAAGAAACTGACTGACTGATACATCAACGCACAGCCCAAACTACTGGGCCTTGAGACTAAATTTTGCACAGAGATTACGCGAGCACGAAAAGACTTACCTATATTCAGCCCCTAAAGGTTTATAGTAGGAGATGAAAGTTTGTACGGAGAAACATTAGTAATTCAATGTAATGTGTCCTAAGATCTACATATGTTAAATAGATTTCAGCATAGGCTGGACCATCTCTCGCTTCTTCTACATCCGTACATCTATGCATACATGCTCATTTATCACGGATACTCGTAACATAGTGTATTATCCAATAGATGAGATATAATCCATTTTAATTTCAACATATATTTGCTTTTGTCGTTCTTCCTTCATTCATATTTTCAACAGGTCGTACTCACGTCTAACATTGGTTCTTCTCAAGGATTTTACAAAGAATCCTATCAAACCTAGCTTTCACTTTCATACATTAAACTGGATGCTTATAATGTATTGTGTATTGTCAAACGTACTTTCGTATCTTCTTCGTACGCATCAACACTGAAGGTCGTGCTTGTCTTGAAGTGCCTTCACTGACTCGTTAACGAGCTACCTCCACTCAGCTTTATCGGCTTGTCTCAGGGCAATCGGGATATCAATTCCCCATATCGATTTTACTTGGTCGGACCAGCGGGTAGATGATCGTAGTCTTATGCCCTCGACGTTTCTTATTACAACCAGATTGTCCAGATTGTTTGTTAAAATCGTATCGATAACAAAAAAATTCTACACGTGGTATAGACCAGGTATAGACCTACTTCAGAGTTTCTTTTCGGTCATAATATAGCTGGTATTTGGTCTTAATAGGGAAGTAAAGATAGATTTTATTACGTCATGAAATATATACACAACATAGTACAATACACTTGTTACCCCCAAAGCAATTTGGAGCGCGGATCGAAATAAAAAAAAAAACCTAAATCGCTCTCACAAAGCAGCGAGGCAGAAGAAACACTTCCTTGTGCCAAATGTCCGTTGTATTTGCGTTGTATCGGGGGCCGGAGGGCCCTCGACGGCCCTTACATGTTAAAGAATCCATAAATAATAGAGTTGACGTGCTCGGATTGTGTTACGAACGCGCCCCTTGTAATGAACGCATCTTACGGCTCTAATGCCGCCATTGTTTGCCGGGATTTAATATTCATTATACTAATTCATCAGACGGTTATGAAACGATTGATGCGGTGGGCGGAATCGTATCTGACGTCGAATTTTATGTAATTTATTTCTTATTAAATATATTTTCATAACCAATTACGCAGTTCATAATTTGCGTAATCTCAGTCTTATCAATGTTTCGAAGAGCAGCCGCCTTTATGTCATTATAAACCATGTGGATTGTCAAACGTTTATATCAAGAGTACCAGAGTGGCCAGACCAGTCTTAGTGAAGGAATTCAGACAAAATTAACTGTTCACGCTTGAATTTTAAATACAAGCGTTCTTCGGAAACTTTCACGAGAGGTAGAGGTATCTAGTCGATAATGTATATGTTCTAGTCGTTAGTTAACATGACCTAGTCGATAGTTTATATGACCTTGTCGATAGTTTCTATGACCTTGTCGATAGTTTATATGACCTTGTCGATAGTTTATATGACCTTGTCGATAGTTTATATGACCATGTCGATAGTTTATATGACCTAGTCGATAGTCTATTGACCTTGTCGATAGTTTATTAGAACTAGTCGATAGTTTATATGACCTAGTCGATAGTTACATGAACTAGTCGATAGTTTATATGACCTAGTCGATAGTTTATATGACCTAGTCGATAGTTAACATGACCTAGTCGATAGTTAACATGACCTAGTCGATAGTTAACATGACCTAGTCGATAGTTTACATGACCTAGTCAATAGTTTATATAATATATAAAATATGTATAAAAAAATATATAAAATATGGCCTTGTCGATATTTTATATGACCCAGGCTAGTTGTTGTAAAGTTAATAAAGTACTCCTCATTTTTTTGGTTAGACACGGACAACAGTGTTTATTTCCATTCTTATGAAATACAAAATGTAACCTCTTTTATATTTTGAAGAAGCAATACAACACTATTACAAAGACATAGACTTAGATTTCTATTAATATTGTAATTGATTTTTACATAAGAAGGCCTTAACCTCTACCGCACCATTGTGTCCTGTACGCTAATCCTAATATCAGCGTAACTGAAGAATTAAAATCACTACGGTTATACTGTAACTGTAACTGGTCACCTATTATATGTTCACTGACCGATTGAGACCTTGGTCAGTTTATAATCGAACAAAGCATATTTTAAACTGTCAGCAAGTCGTAAATTGAACGAATTATTCACAATTTGACGTGTAATTTATGAATATTACGTAAAGGTTAATGTTAGAATTAAAGATAATTATAGGTTAGGTTGGACATAATAGTTTTTTAAATATCTTAAAAACATGGTTTTTAAAGAAAAAAACCGGCCAAGTGCGAGTCGGACTCGCGCACGAAGGGTTCCGTATACCATTATCCATGAAAACGGCAAAAAATCATATCTGGTGTATGGGAGGAACCTTAAATATTTATTTTATTCCGTTTTATATAGTATAGTATATACGTAATAGTATTTGTTCTTATAGCGGCAACAGAAATTCATCATGTATTTCTGTTGCCGCTATCGTTGTGAAAATTTCTGCTGTCTAATAACCTTTGGGTACGGAACCCTAAAATAGCGTTATTGCGTTTCTCATAATACGTCAATTTGTGAATAATTCATTCAGTCCACCATTTGGGTACAGTTTGTAATGTACCTACTCTGATTATAAACTGACGAAGCTGACAATCGGTCGGTGACTGATATTTCAATATATGCATGTTAAAGCTTTAAGATATATATAATTGGTGACGCGCATGGGTAGTAATATAAAAGACGAGCTGGCCGGCAAACTTCGCTCCGCCCTGTAATTAATAGACGGTTCACTATTTTGGCGACTATGGTTTACACATAAAAGATAGATATAGTATGCTGTCCCGGGCTTTTTTGAAGTACTATTTACGGTTAACATTTCCATTATACATTATATATGTGTAACTGTAACGGTTTTAGCAGCGCACACGAGAATAGCTTGCATATGGCAGAATGTTTTCCTCTTCATTTGTCACTTATCGTTATATTTTGGTCAATTCACACAATATCTTTATAAATTATAGCCTATATGTTATTCTAATGTATAAGCTATAATATTATAAAGTTTCATTAAATTCCATTCAGTAGTTTTTGCGCGAAAGAATAACATCCATACTTATAAACTTTCGCATTTATAATATTAGTAGGATGACAAAAATAAGAAAAATATGTCAGGACTGTGCCAACTATTTTTTTTCTTTATTTGTCATATGTTTTTTTTTAATTTGTTATATGTTTTAAATAATTTTTATGATTTTACAAAAATTACCGTACCTAATGTCAAGTCTTTAAAGAAACAAAATGGCGCAATCATAAATCAGTTGGGCGCTTCAATAAGCACACAACATTTGTTTGAATTAGTTTGGAGAGGCGGCGAAGTGGCCACACGCGGTCTAGTTTATTAAATATCCCGCCACGATGCGCAGTTTGCACTTTTGCGCGGGCTTTGTGCTGCGCCATATTAATTTTACCCGCCAGAAGGACAAATTTCGTCGGCCTTTTATTAAAAAAAAAGAAAATGTCTATGGTTTAAAAAGAATACGCAAATAAAAATTATTTTATAAACGTACAAGCTCAAAATAGAAACAAACTAATTAAGTACTCGTAGTCTGTTCAAACAGATCACTTTTATTATAGTTTTTTTGTCCGACTGACAGGAGGGCCTTGTTATTCGCGGGTATCTATGTGCGTTGTATTGCGACCTCGTGTAGCCAAAACGGCTTGAACGATTTTGATGAAAGAGGTCTCATCTATTCGTTTTCTTCCCTGGAATGTCATTAAGGTACAGTCAGTAGGGCTAGGTTTTTAAAATAACTAAATCCGATGGGCGTCGTTTATTGACGATGTAGGATTCGACTGGCGGTTCTCATATTACTTTACAGATAATCTATCTAACTCTAAAGCATGATGTGTTAACAATGATGTGACGAAATTTCTGTCTTTCAAACGCCAATAGCCTAAAGGTTAAGGGTACGGACTGCGAAACATTCGGTCGTGTGTTCACGTCCACCATTGTCTATTGTCATGGTTGGACGTACACGGCGTTGTCCAGATTAAGCTTGTTTAGTAAATTATTTCTACTACTATCTTAAAAAAATATATACCAGCGCTGTAACCGCTAAAATTATTAGCGACGTGAAAAAATATGCAATAACAAAGTTATGCAGGAGTTTAATTTGGAAATCTTGCGCGGTATTGTTGTTGGTAATTGACACTTAGGCACCTTTCGGATGTAGATGCAAGTCTTAATCATAGAAAAAAATGTCTTAACATTATGCGACGAATTAGTTTTTGGCTGCTATGAAAAGAACATCAGAGGAGACCATTCGTAACGAGAGAATCCTCTCCTCTGATGCTCTCCTCTGAAGTCAACAAATGATAATAACAGTTTATTGTTTTTATTGTCGTTTGAACACAATTAATTAAGTTACTAATTAGCGGGGGGCTGGTGTCCAAACTAGGGATGACGTGGCCACGTGTGAAGGATCGCCAGGCCTTCTTCCTACATATCATAACTGCATACTTAAATGTATAGAGTTATAAATCTAAAATGTTTACATGGGATTTTGAAAATATTTCAAAACTTTTTAAAAAAGCTCTTTTATTTCATGAAAGCGCCTACTTTATTGAAACTTTTTGACAGCTCGTCCGAATTCGGTCAACCTACGATCGTGGGGTTAGTTAGGCCAGTACATATTTGCACTAATCCGAAAAATAATTTAATCATTCGTCTATCTCAATTAGCAGAACTTTGGTGAGCTTCCACGAAACTTACCCTAGACTAGACTATCTTCAACACGCATCTATAAATAAATTTCATATGCCGAAAGAGATGTGCCCGAATCGTTTAATATTGAAAGAATTTATCACTTCTTACCACTATTCATGGACGTAAGTTCTGTGGTCCTCTCTATTAATTGAAATTATAATTATTGTATGTCTTATTGGCAAAACACTCACAATATTAGGTACTGTCATAAAACTTTTTAAGATTCCAGGCACAAGAAATACGATTGTTAAAGTATTTTTCGGTTATGTTAAGTTTTATTGCAATAAACGCCACGTACAGCTACTATATATAACAGCTAATATAGGTTATAACGGCGCCAACCATAAAGTATTTATTTTTCTTTTTAATTTCTAGGCAACGGCAACAGTTATTCGGCCACAACAGTACGTAGCATTTTAATTGACTATGCAGTAGAACCTCTGTCGGTATATATGTGACTCGTCCGGAGGCTGTGCACGTGATATATATTATATAAACATAGTATATATAGAGGGAGATATCGAGTGAGAGTGGTAGGACGCGCTTGTAATGTATATTGCCAATGATCTATTCTGCAATCATTTGCAAGTACTTTTTAATTTTCTAAATCTATTCAATTTTCTTTTTTTGATATTACGAAGCAGGGTGACAGCTCATAAAGCAGGGTTAGACAAGACGAAGTCCTGATAAAATAAAATAAAGTCATAGTGGATTCATCAGATAACGGTGTAAGCAAGGGATATTAATTAGGACACGTGGTGTTATCAACCCATTTTAATTACATTTCCATATTATTGATGTACAAAAACCTGTATATTATTGCGTTTATCTTACGTACGATGACTATGGTTAGACTAAAATTTTCGTAATCTATACTGCATATAAATCCGGGTAATGTTTTGATTTCCACTACATACCCCATATATAGATAAATAAGTGAACATTAGAAGAATCAATTATTTAAACTTAGAAAAATAATATATTATATTGCAGAATACCTTTCTATGCGCAGCAGCCGTCGGGGTGGAGGGCGCGGCGTGCGGGCCGAAGATAAGCGGCTTAACTGAGCGCCCGAATGAGATAGAATTACACTGCACGGCCGCGGGAGAGAGCGAGCCAGCGATACATCTCTATACACAGCTGCCAACATTGCTGCGTACGTGCGGCCGTAGTTTGGCACGTAAAAATGAACTATGACACTTTTCTTGTATTCCATTTGCAACTTACACGGCCAGGCATAAGGTCGTGAATAGAGTGTGCGTTTGTTGCGTGTAATGTCATCAGTGTTGCAATGTATAAAATAAAAATACATTTTCCAGGGAATATCTACGATGCTACAAGTAAAGTTTGCGCTGAACGTTGTAGCTATGCTTGTGTATAGAGCACAATTTACCGTCGCGTCTAAACAGCTAATTTCGAGAGAACTCTAACCGAGTTTTCTGGTGTCTCTTTTTTTTCTACTTTTTTAATAATGGCGACCGTTTTGCGATGTCACTTTTATGTTTGTGGAAATGAAATGTCACCGCTGGGCATTTTTCTTTTTTACAATATTAAAATAAGATTGTAATAATTTTCATGAAAACTGGACAATGAAATGACTTGTTTGAAAATTCTTTTGTTTTAAACAAATAAATAAGAACCCTCAAACCCATGAGAGGGTGTACAGAGATCATGGATTTTTGTTTATATCGCCCGTATAAGTTACAGATATAAGAGGACATAACAGATGAAATTTGATCGATATACTTTTATCTAAAGAATCGAAGATGTAGGATGATGATAACAGATGTCAACTAATATTATAAATGCGAAGGTAACTCTGTCTGTTTGTTACGCTTTCACGCCTAAACTACTAAACCGATTTCAATGAAATTTGGTACGGAGATAGATTAGAGCCTGAAGAAGGACATAGACTAATTTTTAAAGTGTTGGTCTAAAAAAAATTAAAAATGCTGCCCAATGTCTTTATTCCACGGGGACGGAATCGCGGGTAAGGACATAAAGAGGGTCTCTCTGTATATGACTTTCCAAGACGAAAATACGCACACACTCTGAGAGAGAGAGAGTTCAAAGACAATGTGAACGTTAATTTGGAAAGACAGGGGATGAAATATTTTGTTTAAGTTTTTACGGTTGGTAACTTGGATAGTGATAGACACACTTCGATACCACTCCATCAGGCGATATTCGTCCACTGCTGGACATAGGCTTTCCTCATTTATCATCACAAAGATCGGTGTCCTGTCATTCACCCCGTGGGCACCCGCAACATTGACCTGATCATCGGCCAGTATATTTTGGGGTTGCGTCGACACCTTGAGTTATCTCATTAAATTTGAATATTTATGCAACTGTTAAGGACTTATTACACACTATCATAATTACAATGTCCATAAAGACAAAGTTAACGAGATCTCTTCAACAGTATAAATAAAACACGTATTTAAGATTGGCGCTAACATCATCTAGTTTATTATTTATCCGAGAAATTAAATTTAACTTATTATCTCATGCATTATTATTACATACCTATTAATTAAATAGACAAAAAAAAACAAAAAGATTAGAAGGAACAATAAACATGAAGGCGGGAAATAGGTGAGTGCGACGCCGCTAGAGGTCGACGCCTGAAGCCGTACGCCGGGCGAGCCGAGCGGGGTGACCAGCTAGTCGGATAGGATGTGGGATATTTTAACACGCTTATATTATTAGTTTCATCTGTAGGATTGTAATGGATTCTTTGAATGTGATTTGAATCAAACTTTGCACACTAGTCGAAGACAATGAAATAATTCGATCAAAATATCCGATTATCCTGATTAGATTCGCCAGGATTCATAAACTTCTTTTCTTACCCTTTGCTTTTAGTTGACACTAGCGACATCTATTAGGCCGCTACTTAGAAACAATTTTACGGTAACTTGACATACAAGATGTCGCTACTTGCAAATTGAATAGTTGTTAACACATCTGTGCATATTGAAGATGTTTTTAATATATGTTTTAATGCAAATCGAACTAAAAAGCGAAAAATAAATAATAGTTAAAAAAAACTAAAAAACACGCTTTTAGCGATAATCAAACGAAAAAGTAGAAAATAATTCTTAGCCTAAGAATAAAATTACTGTTGACAAAATTAATGTCACTATTCTAAAAGCGTGGGGTGCTTTGTATGACATTTTAAAACTAGCTCTGCGTTTAAAAAGAAAGGAATAAAGCAAAGGGATATATATATATTTTTCGGTAATTGAAAAAATAATTCGGATAGTCGGGACTGGGAATCGGACCTATCTATTGGTTACGAGTTGGTTTAAAAATGTTATACAAAGCACCTTATAGAATAGTGATATTATAGCTTATATTAATTATAGAATTTTGTGATCAGTAATTTTATTCTTATGCTAAGAATTATTTTTAATTTTTTAGTTTGGTTATCCCTAAAAGCGTGTTTTTTTGTTTTCTTAAACTATAATGCATATAATAAATATAGTTACGAGATATTTTTTTCAATTTGTCTATATATATTTCCTAACAGAACTAAAAAAATGGACTCCGGATCTCCTGATGTACCACACGTAATACCTGATCTTGTTTCCTTAGAATAGTAATTTAATTTTCATTTAAACGGAAATATGTACGCCGCAATAGTCGCAATTGATCTACGTCTTTATAAGACTTGCTAAAAACTTCTTAAAATCATACAATGTTAAAAAATTATTTAATTTCCTACGGTTACGTGAGACCGACTGAAGGAAACTTAGTTCTTGTATTTATCTAAATTCTAATAAATGGGAACATCGTCGGGACTGTCCGCGAATACCAGGATAGTTGGCGACAGCGCGCGCCCCCGGCGACGCGGCGTCCGCGCGACACCCGATACTGAAACTGTCTCGCAGGACATGTTCCTATGTCTGTAATATTATTTATAAAAAAATGCTATTGTATAGACGACTCTGTAATGCAAC
>JWHW01046228.1:173563-186991 GCA_000931545.1 Papilio glaucus
TCTCATTTATTTTTCTTGTTATTCGATTTTGAATTTAATTGTTATGATGCAAGGGTTTATTTTTGTTGATTATCTGTTTATTTCGCCTTTCTAGTTTTGAGTTTTCACTTCTATCGACAGTCTTATTACTGCCTGTGTTTTTATGATTTCACAACATTCAATATTTAAGGCATTACGTTTTATATTAATATTTAGTCGATAAACCATCACTATAATATAATTCCTATGACAGCTTAACGATTGATGAAGTAAAATAGTAATTTCGTTTAAGATTGGATGATGATGGACGTGTACTTTTATTAGCCACAAAATATTCTCTATGTAATCTTAGAATATTATATTATTTAAGACACAACAGTCTCTAGGTAATGATAAACATACAAAAATCATCCGAAGAAGACCTCGCAATGACCTGTCGTTGTTGCGTGAATAAGTTCAATCGGAAAAATTCCTCGTCCTCTTAGATAAATGTTCTGAAACTGCATAATGCGGTTCTTAATTTCAAACCTATGATTTTTTACTTTACTTTAAATAACACAGGTGACCAGATCATTTTTGAACAGAATTTATGTATTCTTTCTTTTCTTTTTTATCTTTAAATAGGGACCAGTTTTTTCTCACTGATAGAATGAATATGACTTTCACCATTGTTTTAGAAGAAAAAAACATAAGGACTGCCGACACACAGAAGTGAAATCTCTAAACAAATCCGACAATAGTTCAAAAATAAATTAATTTGAAAAAAAGTTTGTCCAAACTGTTCCAAATTCAAAGAAGCATGTTGCTGATGCGAACCTATAAGATTTTCCCCTATCAAATATCGTCATACGCGGCTAAAGAAGTTATCACTTCAAAAGACCAACTCAATTGTTAAAATGAATAATAAAGTTAGTTACATCAAAGATCAATTATGCGAATCATTCACGTATACTAAAAGACTTTTAAAGTATTATTTAATGCTATCACATTGAATTGCTGAAACGTGTTTGAAAAGGGATTTCTTTTTCTGTATTGGATAATGCGTCTGTCAAACAATGGAGCGGATTGGATGATTCGATTTTCGAATTTCAAATTTGGAACGCGTAATTCGATTGCGCGCTAATGCGGCCCGTGTATAAAATGGGAGTTCCGGTGATTTGAAGTTTAGTCGCTTGACGAACTTCAAAGAGTGAGGGTAGATGTTGTCGGTTGTCTTAAATTTATTTACATCACGAATTATAAAACGGTTGACACTAGGAAAAAGAGTTTGATGGATTTGTTACAACTGTTGTTTTGTGTTTAAATATTTATATATAAATATTAAACCTATAAATATCAACAACAATCACAAATTGTTACACATCCTTAGCAAACTTTTGTTTTGAAAAGACGATTGCCAGTTTTAGGACATAGATATCCGAGCCATGATTCATCATCTATTTTGAAGCATATCAGTCAATTGTTATTTTTTACTTGTCAGTTCAATATTTTTGTTAATTATAATTTACTTCGTTCTTAACTGCTAACTTCTAGCCGAAACTAGCAAACAACTACAAAACGAAGTTACGAGATAGTTACTATCCGATTACCTACGCTTTTAATGGATCAATTTAATTAAACTAACTGATTATTTAGCTTACCTGCACTCTGGACTCTGGTAGGTTTATCTTGAGCGCCACCTCTTCCCGCATGAAGATGTCGGGATACCGCGTCTTCCCAAACAACGCCTCTAACACGTCCAGCTGCGCCCGCGTGAACGTCGTCCGCTCCCGACGCTGCTTACGCGGGTTTACACCTGAAACAAGGAGAAGAATCAATTAGTTTTCAACATCTTTTTACTCTATGGTACCTATATAAGGCAGAGACAATTTATAATTCACGTAAGACTAAAGCTTCTTAAAGAGGTGAAATCACATATTTTATTGTGCCGCGTTGTCTTAAAGTGAAAACCTCTTTAGCCGCACTACACGATATTTGGTAGGGGAAAATGTTACAGGTTCGTGTAAACAACATGCCCAACACACGTCAGCAATATGCTTATTTGAATTCAGAATAGTTTCGAAGAATTTTGTTTCAATTATTTTTCTTGTATTAAATTTTATTGTTAACAAACAAGGATTTACTTTTGTTGATTATTTATTTATTTTTGTAGTATTGTCGTGCCTCCCCACCTTTTTTGAGTTTTTCTGTCGGCAGTCCTTTTGACTGTGTTTCCTTATTTCGAAATAGACTATGTTCTAGTCACATTTTCCTACGGTATTTGCATATACTGAATTTCGCCACAACCTGATCTAGATAAGGAAAATGTGCGTGGGAAAAAATATATAACTATGTATATCGCTATAAAATTTGTCCATGTGTTTTATTTATAGTGTGTGCAAACGATTCGTTAAGAATACTAAAAGCTACTAAGAATATATATAAAGATCGTGGAGTAACGTTGAACAACCTATAAACCTCTCTATTAATTACGATGTCAAATGAAAAAATATTTTTTTGAAATCTGATTAAGCAAATAATATAAATCCGATAAGTTAACTACTTAGAGTCGGTAATAATTACGTCAAAAGATCTTTGATATATATAGAGCTACTAAAAACGTGATAAAAATTCGTTAAATCAATCAAATGTCATTAAATTAGTGCTGGAATCTGTGGGGCAGACTTAAATTCATGCAGCAAGATGCCAAGATAGTGATTTCATGTTACATTCAACGAGCAATTTAGTAAGTAATAAATAAAAGTTTCTTATTAGTGTAAATGAATTAGACGCGCCGTCGGCAACGTGTGAATGCGGAAATTAAAATGTTAATGTCGATTCGACCGGTCGCCATAGACAAGCGCGTTTTGTTTTTATGTGCGCTCAGGCAAAGGCTCTTCGATGTCAGCTGCCACTTTGGAGGAAGATAATTTGATTAAAATATAGCCAATATATTAAATTATAACTATATCAAAAGATAGAGGTGTCAAAAGTGAAATAATATGAGGAATGTTTATGCAAGTCTATCAATTTTTAAAATATTTTACAGACTTCATCAGCGTTTTATTTAATTAAAAATTAATTTTATTCCAATAAAAAATAAAGTTTATTTTAACCTACTTAACTGTTTTTTAAAGTAGCAGAAGGTTAAAAATCAAATAGCTCACCTAATTTTAGTGATCTATATTGAGGCCGTCGTTAGGCGTATGCTAACACAACAACTTATACCTTTGTTGTGTTACCCATATTTTCTAAACTAATTCAGTTTCGGTTAAAAACATAACCTATATCTTTAAGGTGATCGTATTCGGATAATTTAACGCATCTGCTTACCACCTATCAGCATAAGACAGCCGCCGGCCGGCCATCAAACGCACGAATTTATTGCGTTCGTAATTTGTACTAATAACATTATGGTAATGTCCGCTAGCCGCTCCCGTGCTACGGACCTTTGATTTTTACTATTTATACCGCCAGTGATTTTCAAACTGTCGCTGGAATTATGAAGTAATGGCTGATAAAATATTTATTTAATAGACAAGCATGCATGTGTAGATTCACGAACGCGTATGAAACGGTTGTTAGGATACGTAACACAGTACTGAACTCGGAACTCTGTATAAGAATGCCGTGAAATAATGTAACGAAAATGTAGTATCGCCCGGTGAAGTAAGAATGGCGCAGGCGGAGACGTAAGCCGTGGCGGGTGGTGAGCGAACGGGGCATCACATTCCACACGAGTTACATGTTATTGCACACGAATTATTTTTCTTTTATAATATGGATTTAAAACGACCGGTGTTTTGTATAGTTTGGAAACCACTGCCTTCATCTACATAGAACAGAAATATGATTGATAAGAAAAAAAATCTAATTTGTAAATCTCGTCGTGGCTTCTTGTGTTATGCTTTCATGTTTTTTAATATTTAACTAAAGAAGTCGCTAGTTTGTGATACTAAAATATAATAAGTGTTATATAGTAAGATATATCAGCATTGCATATTTAGATTTAAACATAATATTATATTAGCGAATGTATTGGTATTAGATGAGTATAAAAGATAGGCTTTCCAATGGTGTAAGAATTATAAAAATCGGCTTATCAATTAATAGTTGAACCATTATACAAATAAATCTTTCCCTTCCATATTATTAGTATTGAAAAAAAGCAAATCTACCAACCTTCTAACAAGAATTCGAGGACCATCAATCGTACAAACATACAACAAACAAATAAGAAAGCGGGTCATGTTAACAACTTACTCAGATGTAATCCCCAAACAAATTACATACAACCATACCATTATTCATATAAAAACAAACAATATGCGTTGAAGACTGTCTTCATAAAAGAAAATTCAAAGATAAATAGCTCGACATGTTTGAAAAGTATCTCGCTGGATAGGTCAAGACGTCAAGCAAGCAAAGCGCGCGCTTTTGTCTGTCAAACAGGCATAGACAAATCGGTGTAAATTTCTGAAGTACGTTACTGGCATGTAAAATATATGATAGCTAAATGTTATTAATGTAGTTATTAAATAATATTGATACGGAGCAGGGATCATAACAAAAAAGTGTTTAAGCATATGAAATAAGCAACGTTCTTTTCCAAATCTCTGTCTTTATTCCTTTACAATATGTCCTTATGGTAAGTGCCTGTCACTTTACACAAGAAAATATTGCCACAATAAAAATAATATCTCCCAAATCAACTTCAATGAGAGATATGTACATTTATTTAATCATCGTATTCTAACAGTTTGGCGGTTATTAAAACAACTTTCTTGTACTACTTTAAATAAGTAAGGACACAAAAGCTTATTTACTATCCGAGCTCAATTTTTAGTTTACAATTTTTAAAAAAGATTTTGTAGTTATTCCTGACAATAAAAAACGTATTATACAACAGTTCAAAACTCAGCTGGGGCGCAAATTGTTATTAGACTTTTCCATCGCGCGTTCGTTCACGGATTAAAAAATAAAATAATACATCGGTTCATTCGAAACTAGTCGCGGCCCGTCCCTATTCAGATGGCTATTCCAAACAAACATTTCATACGAAAACTGTCACATTACCCAAGCTATAGAAAAGTAGAAATAAATAGACGTTCATCCGTCTCTTTCGACTTGCCTAGATGGACGCGTGCGAGACAGGGATGGATATGTTTCGATTGTTATAGTTGACAATGGGGGCTCGAGCGCTAATCCTCATGACATGGCGGCCTTTTTTTAGAGTTAGCGATATTATCTTCACGGTTGATTTCTGATAGGGCTACTGCGCAGGGGTGCTGCGGATCTAGAACTTGTCTATTCCCTCCAATAAACTTTACGAAGAAACAATAAAACAATACTCCAAGTAAAGAATATAGTTTATTTGAAGTTTTGGTTAATACTTTTGATGTCAACTGTAAGAAAAATGCAGCAAAAAACTATTTAGCCATTTTAATATTTCAACGACCAGAGCTAATGCTTGATACTGTACGAGTAAATAAGATTTAGATGGTAATAAGCATGAAAAGTCAATGTTTATTTACTCATTTTAAAGAAAGTCCTTTTAAAAAGATCAATCCATCATGCTATCATGTACTTCTTTTCTTTTATATTTTTTCCCCAAAATCCAAGAGCCCAGAGAAATCTGGCAACCCTATTGCGTATAAAGCTTGTTTATGGTCGCTTGTCTATGACTGCTAATGGTAGATTCGTGTTCAGATCTCGTTACGGCGTATCGATAAATTTTGAAAGGTGCGGTCGAGACTCACCATTATAATCTTTTGGCTTGGAAAGGATATCGGTTCGGTTCTCGGTTCCTATTAGACTGCGTAACAATACATACCGGTATTTCGGATACATATCAAAAGAGATGTTTTTAAAACCGAAGATATATATGTAGTTAAATAAGTTAAATATATACCTTTAACTAAAGGTTATTTACTTAATATTTACTTATTAAAGTTACTATTTACTTAGTGAAGTTATTTACTCGTAGCTACTATGGAATTAAAACAACAATTTTAATTTAATTTATTTTATTGATATTTATTTATTTATTTTTACATTACAGCCTCGATGGCTGTAATGTAAAAATATATGGCGGGTAAATTTTGATCACTATTGTATCACATAGATACAATAGTCTTTGAATCTTTTTTGAATTAGATATCATAATAAGGAATGAATTAAAAAAGTTAAAGCATAAAATAGATATTGAAAAACAAATGAAATTAGTCGAAGCCTATGACAACGAGATGTCTATAATGACTATGAAGGTATCGGTATTTAAGAACAAGCGTTAAGTTACAAAAAAGCTTGATGTGAATTCATTTAAAGTTTTAATTGGTACCTGCCTAATTTACAAAATTAGGAAATACGAAACTACCATAAAAACAAAATTACTCTTTCCTGTTGGCAGCGCAATGAGTAATTGTGTAATAAGTTTTTTGTAGTTTCATTAGGTAACCACAAAAAGTTTGGCAAAATATTTGCTAATTTAACGGGCAAAGTTATTTTCCGCTGCACGTGATCCCAACAAACCGCGTCCCAACAGAAGTGAGACTTATTATTTTCCCGTTTTTCACGCCCTCTGACCCCGGTGCGTCCCCAGAGCATCTCCTTTAATGACGTGTAAAGTATTTTAGGGGAAAAGATACAGCTGCAAATGAATAACATAGAAAAATAAACCATAGTCCAAAAGGAATAAAGTCCTTAATACAATGGCGGGTAAGTTGTACGAAATGGCGGGAACTTGTACTGTCAAATTGACAGCCTCGAAGGGATTGTTTTGGGCGCGTTCATAGCTTTTAGTGTTGTTGTTTTAAAAGTAAATGTAATGTAAATTATAATTTGCATTTAAGTGAGGCATGATAATTAAAACTATATTTGTGACGTCTTGGTAAGTAATAATCGAGGGTAAGACTGCTGACACTTCCTGGTTGTCATCCCAAGCCTTTTACCAAGTTTTTTTATTTGCCAACTGATGTTCATAATTGAGCGGCTTACGCCCAGTAATCCTCCACGAGTCGATACACTACGGTCCTTTGCTGTCTCCATAGAGAACTAAAGCTATGGACCAGATCCTCCCTCCATCTATTCGGAAACCTACTACGATGTGTCAATGTCATGTCAATGTTTGTTACTCAATCACACCAGAACGGCTGAACTGATCTGGATGAAATTTGGCACAGAGATAGATTGTAGTCTGTAATAGCACATAGGCTACTTTTATCCCGGAAAAATGTATGGTTCCCGTGGTATATTTTTGTTTTAATTTTTAATAGAGCAAAACATCGACATGATTTTTGCTAATGACATAGGTTAAGTTTTATCTCGGAAAAAGTAAAATAAACTGTTATAACTTAAAAAACTTATAAATGTTGTTTACAGAACGATATTGGAATCCTTAGAATAACTTCTCAACTATTTATTTTTTTGAACATTTAATGTTTTTTACATTAATAGAAAATGCGAAATTTAAATGCGTCAGCGAGTTTGTTTGTTTGTAACGCTATCACGCCCTAACTACTCAAACGATCATCATCAAAATTTTCATACATGGGGTACAGAAAAGGGCATACTTTTTAATCGCGGGTAACACCGCGGGGCGCAGCTAGTATATGATAAATATAAATGTATATTCAAAAGACATTTTTTATTTCTACCCACACTTTCCATTAGATAAGGCAGTTTTATATAACGTAATGGCATAGTAAGCAATTCGGTTATATACGTTAATTTGGTATTCCAAATGGTAAGGGTTCAGGGCTATAAATCATGTTAACACATAAATTGTATTCCCACCGCCCTAGGGGTTGAATACGACAAGTTGTGACAGATTACTGTTAGTGGAAACTCTACTAGTACACTAGCCATTTTCATTCTTATATCTATGTGAATAGAGTTCAAATTGTATCTTATTACTAAAAGCGTATGCAATGAGTTATTTTATTAGCGTAATGTTGGCAACCCTGCGCCAAGGGTGGGCTAACGGAATTGTTAGTAAATTGAAATTTATCTAATAAATTATTGGCTATTTGTTGCAGTGTGAACAAGGGGTGATAAATATTGTGGAAATTTGTTACGATAGTGTGAATTGGCCTTTGTAAGGAAGGAGGGATGGTAACCGTTTAGTTGTAATGTATCAAGAAAAAAATTGATTAACATTTGTTGACTTATTTAGAAGAACCAAATGGCGTGAATAAATACTTTTAAAACACGGTGTTGACATATAAATGACAATAAATATAC
The DNA here is from genome assembly GCA_000931545.1 of Papilio glaucus. Classification (NCBI taxonomy): domain Eukaryota; kingdom Metazoa; phylum Arthropoda; class Insecta; order Lepidoptera; family Papilionidae; genus Papilio; species Papilio glaucus. The sequence continues at coordinate 181,763 of JWHW01046228.1, forward strand.
CAAAGTTGGCGACAAACAACCCACTTTTTCTATGGAATTTAAGTCCTGTGTAGTAAATAATACGTTAGACGTTTTGACAAGAAAGCGGTTTCTGTCATGCCTGTACGAATGAAATTTCAGTCGTAACAAAATCTTTAAGTCCTAGTTGTAGTAAGTTCCAGGTGCAGTTAGTTATCTTGTTCGAACTGAAGTATTTGTAAAAATTACAGAAATATTTTTGTGTCAGTAGTCACCTTCGTGTTGATCACGTATGTTGCTGTAAAATAAACATTCAACAGACAGATTTGTTATTGAATTGGTACCTACATACCTTTTAACTAGATTCATAATACTTATACAATTGTATAATACATTATAAGACTAATAATACTAAAAGAAAAATCAATTGAGTACAAATCAATCGGTAACAGTGGGCGTTTTTATATTTCTTATCCTAGCAACACTTAATCATCCGCTAATGGGCCCTCCGGGTAGTCCGGGCATCAAACCGGGGTTCCCCCTAAATTGCGTTTATCTTCCCCGGCCACACAGCCCGCAAGTTTACGCTACTTCAGTGATAAGTTAATCCTCATCGAGACGACGGTATACGACTATCCTTTTCCCACACGAGGGGTTCTCAACATTTGAGATATAAGAACAGATGACTTAGAATAGATTAGAATATTCTTAGATTTATAAGTTTATTTAGCGTATAAGACTAGACTGAAGGGACATACGTATTAAACCACACCGATATACATAAAAAATAATATATTTTTAGTCGATCAGAGTTCGAGCAGAGACAGATAGTTGAAAAGGCTATTTTGCTATCGACTTTTAGGATAAGTGATATAGGCACCACCCACATTTCCCTCCTACAATACGTATATTACAATATTCCTAATTGTTTTCAGTTACTACTAGATACTAAATGTTTAGTATAACGTCTCATCGCTACGTTATTTATTACAGTATGTATCTTTTTTCTAATGTTTACAATTATAAACACAACATCTGGCCGATGAGTACGTGTAACAAATTGACATTGTCTATGCCCGGACGCGATTATAGAGTAGTCTTGGGTTATAGCTTGGACCGGCACGTGGCACGCACGCGCCGCCGCTATCTGTTTGCGCAGCAATTCACGCTGCAAATTAAATTTTATGATGGCTTTGCAAAGTGTAAAATTAGAGACAAAAAAAGTTATACGAGAACTCAAGTCTATCATTTTAAGTAGGATATATAGATCAGTATTTTACCTGGTTTAAAAGTCTAAAGTAATTGTAATTTTTCCGTTTAATATTTGCCATTATAACTATCAGTTCGCATGATGGCAAAACAATTATATTGTAAAACGTTATCATGCATTTATAACTTAAATAGGACTGAATATAATTTTTTGGCTACAATAATATGTATAAAAATTGTATTACGTTGTTCACCTACTATGTTTACAAATAACCTAATAAAATCCTACAGAGTATTACTTACCAAAGCTTTTATTGAATACTTTAAAACAAGTAGCTACAGTACGAATAAACACACTTTAATAACACTGATACAATCGAGGGTAGTTCAAACAATTGTTTTTCCTTTACCACTCAGCAATAGAATCATCTAAAGTCTCACCACTGTAGTACCTCTCAGACACGCGCCGATATTTTGGGAACATTAAAAACATTAGCCGCACGTGTCCACGCGTCTGACTCCCACGGCAGTCAAGATTCAAGTGTTTATTTTGAATAAAGTCTAGTTAATGGACGAACTACCCTCGCTGCGAAATTGTAATGATTGTAATTTAAAATTACATTTATTACATATTCCACCACCGCTGAACGCAATTTCATACGGTTCTCACTCATTTTTAAGTAATTATTTAAAAGTTTCAAGTATATATTCATAACATTTTGACAGAAAAAATGTTTTTTTCTGTCGTAATGCCGCCGGCGAGCAGAGCACACATGTGCTCATCGTCATCATCAGCCTATAACAGACCACTGTTTGTGACAAACAACAGAGTGCAGCGGCACAGCGGAAGGGGTCGCTAATTTCAAAATATTTGAAACTCATATCAGCTCCACAGGTATTACTAGTTCTTATTTTAGTATGTGATTTCGATCAAGATATTTCCTTGTTTCGACTTATTGAAGCTTAATTTACCGCTAAAATATTACTGGTAAAAAAACTGCAACAAATTTCACTGACTTTATTGGGGAATCTTTCCCCCGGGGTGCACTCACAAAAAGATAACAAACAGTAAAACAGCTTCGCAAACATAAGTGTTTATTCAACAATTAACGGGCGAAGTGTAACTTCCGAGCGGTTTTGGGGGTGAAAAATACCCACAGGGGAACCTGTACATTTCCTCATATATGAATACCTCTTTTAACTGTTAAAAACTTGTGCAGAATATTATGTTACAATAACCATCTCGTTGCCACGGTAGTTAACAGTTGTTAAACATTTGGTTAATGATTTAAGGAGCATCTTCTAATATATTTTTTATAAGAGACGAGGGCAAACGAACGGCATAAACATCAGGTGGTCGGAGGTGATCAACGACGCCCATGAACACCCGCAACACCAGAGGAACTGCAGATGGGTTGCCGGCCTTAAAAAGATAGGCTCACTTCTTGAAGGACCCTAAGTCGAACTGGTTTGGAAATATCACCGAGGACAGACCGTTCCAACGCGGCTATGCGTGGCAGAAAATTTCGCGAGAACCGCACTGTTGAGGAATGCTAGCCATCCAGGTGGTGTGTTCATTATGCTACAGCAAAGAATAAATTGCCGACATCAGTGTTTCCATCCTCAGAAGAAATATGTCATTGTACAGACATAGCATACCGAACCGCCCTTATAATAATATGGAACAAATTGTTTTCGTTACATTTGTCCGGTGAAACGATCTCGTCTAAATCAAATTCCAGCTAACCCCACGCGTGCCGCGGGCGTGTACAGGCCCATTGCATAAGTAAACATGGCTGGGGTGTGAACTTTCGCACACCAATTTATTAGGGAGGGACTCAAGATGCCTGCGCTGGGAAAACAGTGTTTAAAATAACACCTGCGGCTGAGTGTAGACGCCGCGTCTGGTTTATTTTTTTTATATCATGAAGCGAAGTGTTGAATAGAACAATCTGAGACACCACAAGGTGTGTGCCACCCGTTTTTATAATTCTGAAATGTTTACTAGCGAAGCAACTCCTTTGCTGTCTACAAGTAGTAATCCGTATGTTTATAATAATCGAAGCTGTAAGTAATATTCATAAATAAATAATCGGTCTAAGATCTTCCCATGAGCTCACTGGAGGAGAGCGACCGGGATCGATCTTTGTGGGGATCTATGGGGGAGGCCTACGTCTAGCAGTGGACAAATAACGTAGGTAACGACGCCGACGGCCTAAAGAATAACGCATTATATTACTTCCAATCTTTTTTTATATTACAATCTTTTACGGTTTATTAGAGCTTATTTTCAGACGTCGAGACGTAATAGGGGAAAGTTAACCTTTAAAGAAAAATCTAATACGTCTTTTCCCCTTTTCCTCTCTACACGGTGTTGCAATCAACAAACAATTTTCCCCCAATGAATGCGAGATTTGTACGCGTAGCGGCAGAACGTGCGAAAATCGACACTTGCTTCCCAGTAGAGTGGGGTACTGTCGGATCGAGCTCGCTTGATTGACTCGTGTTTTGTTAACTGTATTTGCATAATTGAATGCTTTTCTTGCTTTCGGTTTAAAACACAAACGTACGGTGCAGCTGTAGGCTGGTTTTTTTTTGATCGCACGCTTAGTAACGATACTATGCCAAACATTAACACAGGTGTGTTTCTTAGAATTATGAAATTTTATCATTTGCAAGATAAATCCATCTCTCTTAGGAGTATCGAAAAATAGGACTTGCAGATAAACTTTCTTTTTTATATGGAAAAAAGGTGCCAAGTGCAAGGCAAGACATCTGCAATCAGATGCGTTGCCTACCTTTAATAGACAGAGGAAGGGTAAGGCAGGAAAAAGAATTTTTCCTTCTCCTATTCGTACCCTCCCCCGTCCAACCCTCTTACCCTTCCCATCCTACTCTTTATACTAGGTTAATTAGTTAATGCTAACTTTTCTAGCAGACATTTACAGATATAACATATTTTATTGGTTACAAATAAAGTGATAAAAATATGGCAACAATTTTATTCACAAGAGACAGCTCTGTGGCGATTTAAAATATTTTTTTTTCTTGTTATTGTAACAACATTGTGGCAATCACAGCCACAGTCGAGGGATAAGTTGGTAGGAGGGTGGGCATCGGGGTGTTAATGTCTCAATTTGTAAACGAAATCAAAATTGATACACTTTCTTTAGCAAATAAAGAAATTCACAAGATGTCATGTTATTTAGTATGTTTTGTTGAAAGAGAATCGAGTAATTCGCTTATAAATTAACTAATATTTTCAAATAATACTGAATAACGATGGTTATTGGAAATTTACTAATCGTTAGAAAAAACCAATGTTAACAAACAATCGCATCCAGTGTTGCCAGCTAATCATCTAAATTTTATTAATTAGTCGCATTTTAATCGGTTAACACCGATGGATAGACCAGCTGATGCAGCTATAATCCCGATACGGCATAGAACGAAAAAAAGCTAATTAACACGTTGTTTTCCTTTATTTAATGCGGATTAGCAGATTAAAAGCTATTTTCTATATTAACGGCTACTTTAATCGTTATAGTGAACCGTTGCTAGAATTAGCGCGATTTCGTTACAGCGATAAGCTGAGTGGTAGGAGATTTGTTTTATCATAAACAAGCTGAGCCCCGCGGTTTCACCTGCTGTGAAATTTAATTTAACATACGAAATCCTAGTCTATCAAAACCCAATTGAATATGATTAATCATATAGATCTCAGGTCAACTTGATGAATTTAATAAAATCCTATCTACTAAGAGATTATTTGCTCGCATACGTAATAATAACAGAAATCTCTGTGTAAAATTACAAGACACTAGGCTCAGTAGTTTGGGATATGTCGGTCAGTCAGCTACTGAGCCATTTTAATATTATTTTATTAGTTTGACCTGTATTCATGTATCTATCTATGCTTCTACTAAAGTTAATAATAAAACACGGGCAGTTATAAGGACTGCCCAGAAGTGAAAACACAAAACAAAGGCGCGACAAGAGTTTAAAAAAATAGTAAACAAAAATAAACCGTAGGTTTTAACAATTAAATTCAAAATCGAATCG
>JWHW01046228.1:194023-206115 GCA_000931545.1 Papilio glaucus
ATTAATACTAGAGATTTTACAAGAATGTTGGTTTTCTGTAGACCGGTAGCTGGGAGGGTTTATAAGAAATCAATCAGTTGGATACAGATTAAAAGCGAGTTTATTAAATATGACCATAAAAAATAGAGTCGACCTAAAGAGGAGTTCGAGATTAAAATTGAGACAAATTGTGTGACTTAGTGGGCATATTACAACGAATCCTCAGTCAGACGCCTGGGTTTTTAAAAATCGTTTATAATTGAATCATGCAGGGATCTTCAACTAATACTACGGTTATCCTCAAGAACCGAAGAGAAAATCCGGTGTTCCTTAGAATTAACAAAAAAAATCCTATCCATCATAAATATTATAAACATAAAAAAGGTGTTATATATCTCCAGCTAACTAATACGGGACACAAAAGTAAAGCTACCTAAAGTCGCCAATTGGCGACTTCGGAAAATCCCGCGTGATCATTCATTCATTCGTTTCCAGCTGGTACACATTCGCGGTAAAAAATCGAGCCTCATTTTTGAATGAACACGGTATCTGGAGGTTGTATATAAATTTAACACATAAAAGATATACAAAGTGAGATTTTAAAAATCAGAAATGAACATACTTTTTAGTGAAATAAAATAATAAAGCGAAAAATGTCTTTTTCTTTTTAAAGGTTACCTGAAAGACGTTAACAAAAAAAAGGTATTGCAAACTTTTTTCCCGCAACCCCTTTAAGGATTAAAGTGAGTCCAGGCGTTTTGCGTTATCCTGCCGTGTTTTAAATTATGATTTACTTCGTTTTCATCACGACCGACCATGTGTACCGTTTAATGAATGAGCTTATGATGATAATGAAAGAGAAGGGGTATCCTTCTCTTTTCCTCTATATGTTAAAAAGTGAGATAGAAAAAGTGCTCACGCCTTTCACGGATTTCTGTTTTATTGTGATGTCTTTAAAACATATCTGCATACATACGAAAACAATTTATAGATTCATGGAACATTTAATTTATTTAGTTAAACTTAATCTTCTGTCTCCACGTGACAATCAGGTCGATGTAAGTTCATCTCCGACATTATCGACACTCCCCTCTTTGATCCTTTCAACATACCTGAACCATTCCGTGGTTCAGGTATGTTGACCTTCCTTAATTTTAGTCATAACGTATTATTTTAAGTCACTCATTTCCGTGACATCGGTTTTTGTGCCCGATTGACAGTAGGGTAATGTTTTTTTGCGTGTATTTATGTATACTAGCCGTGCCCGCGACTTCGTCCGCGTGGGATAGTAACTTTGGACAGAATTTTTATTTTTTATATACATAAGCTATCCCCGGCGTGGCGCCGCTCGTTTTGTACGGCACGGTCCTTGGCAAGTTTCTTACTTGCGTTCACTTCAATTTCACATTGTAATGACTCCGAAAATGTCACTACCTACCTTAATAATTCTCTGTATTTCTTTAATATTTTGTCTCTTGTCGTAAATTTATGAAACATTCACATAAACCTTACATATTTACATACAAACTTGCATCCCCTATTTTTATTTTAGGTAAAATACTTACAAACTTTGAATGTTGTATTTATTTATATCTGATTAAGAGCCTAAAAAATTAGTTTCAATAATCTAGCTACAAAAATTACGAAATTTCCATACAAACTTTCATCTCCTATTTCAACCCTATTTTCTCATTAAAAAGTAGCCTGTGTCCTTTCTCAGGCTCTAAACTATCTTTGTATAAAGATTCATTTAATTCGGTTTAGGCGTGAAAGCGCAACATACAGAGTTACTTTCGCATTTATAATATAAGTAGGGATATCCCCTCCATTGTGACCTCTTGTACCCTAAACTGCTTGACCGAAATTGAATAGTAAGGTGTCATTACATTCGTCCCCGGAAAGTAATAGAGTCGGGTTTTGAAATGACCCATTGCTTGTCAATCCGTATAATTCCGAAACACGCCTAGTATACGTACCCACTTGTCAAGGACGTATAGTTGTGATACAAGAAAATAAACTACGTTTAAAAAACCGACTTCAAAAACTAAAAAGTACAAAATAACTTAATAAAGATTGAATTGAAAAGCCTACGTAAGCCAAGAAAGTAAAACTCAGCGTTGTCATATTATGCATTATTAAGAATAACTCAAAAACTACCGGTCGGATCTTGACTAAAAAAAAACCTATCGAATTGATAACCTCCTTCTTTTTGAAGTCGGTTAAATAAAGACATTTTGGTTTAATTATTTAGAATTCACGCGATCGAAGTCGTGGAGTTTGGTAGTATGTGCATAAAGAAATCATTATCAATATTCAACCCGCACTCTATTTGCGGGGAAGATTTCATAGGACGGCTTCCGAACGCAATTCTAAGAAATGTATAACGGGGGAGATCTAATCCGAAGGCTCTTCCCGGTAACTCCCCTTTGAGGGCCAGGGATTTGTGTACGACAAGCCCCAATGTTTCCCTTTTTAACTGGTCGCCTCATTTTTTAGTTACGCTAAGGGTTTGAAGAAAGGATAGGACAGGAAGTTTATATAGTACGTCTTGTAGATGGAATTACTTACATTCTATTTAAAAGTACTTCCTTATAATGTTTAAAGTTATTTATAGTACACTCTTTACGTTTTCAAACGCAGCTTACTTAAATAATTCTTACTTAAATAGTTTTCGGCAGTGTGAACACACTATTAGTGTTTAAAACTTAAAGTTTAGTGTTTGAATCGGTTTTAGCATGTTCAAATAGGTGCAAGGAATAAATCAAATAACTTTTTTGTGTATTTGCATACAGGATGTTTTTTTTTAAATCGCGTCTTTAGGAGAAGTACTTTAAATATACTGAAGGCAGTCCATTTTACTCGATAGATTTGATCCTAATCATTAACGATTAATGCCCTTAAAAGTACAGGGTGTTATTATTTCAGATTTTAACCAATTCGATGTTTTGGGTTTGGTATTATCAAAAGTGTTTGAGTGCTGTTTTGCATCTTTTTGAATATAAAGGAATGTTTAGATTGAATAAAATTGAAAATCTCCAGTATTTAGGGTACTTTCCCGCCAAGTGTGATTAAATTTGTATAAGTTCGCATGAACATATTGCTCAACATGCGGCAGCAACATGTTTATTTGAATTTTTTACAGTTTCGATACACTTGTTTGAAGTAAAAACTGCTTTAGCCGAGTTATACAATATTTGGTAGATGAAATACTTAAAGGAACGCGTGAACAACATGCTCAACATGCGTCAGCAAGCATATACCATTCAACGAATGTATAGAATCTACAGGGGAGAGTGGGGGATATAGGAACACCTAACGGAAAACTGAAATGAGCGGAATTAGGACATAGAAATTTTGTTGCTTAATTAAAATTCAGTTTGTAGATCTATCTCGCTATATCAGAGAAGTCAACAATAAACAAAGCCCTTAGTGTTCAGGTTTCCCCGCGACAGAGATTACATTTACAACTCCGATGCTTGTCGTCGTTGTCGTTTATCAGTACATTTCTCATGGCTCCAATTTTTACAAACGAAGCTTAATCCAGTCTCCATCTGTTGAGCTTCTATTCATTCAGTTCAGTTCAAAATGGCTCCGTACGATCAGAACAATTAGTAAACAGTATTATAGTTGTTGAAGTCACCAGAATCGTTCATTTGTATTACAATATTCAAACCTTACACTACTGTTGTTGATAGAAATGATATGTATTATTAAACAAAATATATTTGTACAAAAATCACGATGAATGAAAATATATATTCGTAACTTGTCTCCTGTGTGCGTCTGTTCCTCGCTTACAATTATTCAGCACTGCGGGTAGCATGGTTTTTATGATTGCGGTGTGTGCGCGGTAAAATATTGTCATATCTGTTTTACATATTAGAACTAATGCGTTCGGGATTGTCCGACGTTCAAGTTTTCCCTTCTCTCCCCTATTATAGATAAGAGCCAATTTATAGTTGACACGTTTCACATCACGTTTCGTTTTAACATAAAATATCACGAACGTTACAAGTATATTTAAATAAAGGCCTATCATTGTGCAACAGAACCAATGTTACAACATCAAAATTCCAACCAGACACTAATTAAAGCAACTAACAAGCGACTTCCGTTTCCCCGCATTTCGGGGGTAGCGGGCAACTGGCAACACCGGGCCGCAGGGGTGGGGATAAGCGGCTTAAAAGGGGGACTCGCGGGCTGTTTTGATTATTTCGAAGGATGTCTTCTTGCGCCGTAAATTATGCAACGCTCCCGTTATTCTACTCTCTGTTGTTGTGATGGCTCCTTGGGACAGGTTCGTAAATATATAATTTAGATAATTTGGTGGAAACGTTATGTTCTGGAGCGTTTCAGTTTTATGTACTTGAGGGTATGTTAAATAATAAATGGTATTGAAATTTGATACTGACAAAACGTGTTCATTTGTTATCGTAGAAATACTGGCTTATAGATTGCATACATTTGGACATTTATCGTTTCTTTGGCAGTTTGGGCGTATGCATCTCGTTACCATATGTATCTCGTTAGAAAATTAAATCACATTTTAATCAATTACATTTATTTCATTTTAAAGTTTCTCTCTTCATGTTTCTGCATTTTGTGTCTCACCACAAAAATATGCTGTAATGGTTTGCATTACAGTTCATTTTTGTCACAACATAAAATATGTTATTACATATATATTCATTAAAATATGGTCCGTCAACAAACACAATTTTAATGGGCAGGCGCATTTTCGAACTATTAAAATAATCGATTTAAGATATGACCAGTTGTGACCAAATTATTACCTAAATAGTACATAGTTTCTACATATGGCAACACTAAAAGGAAACGGAAATGATTGTGACGCAAAACGCCGACTCGAATCTCAAGTTGTGTCTTCCAAGCGGTCGTTTTAATAGGAGTTTTAATGAGAATTCATAATATCTCCGTCAACTGAAAATAATTTATCGTGGGGAGCTCGGTCAACGGAACCAAAACGGATTTCGTTTTTCAATTTCCTTAAAAGTTGCGGGGAACATAATTTTTTTTCTTGAACATTTTTTGTTAATATTTCAGATAAGAAATTAGTATTTTTAAGGCCGTTTGTTTTATTATATTTAAAAATATTATTTTTTGTTTCCTTTTTATAATTAAGAGACTAGTCCTCGATGACAATGCCACCTGACGATAAAGGTCATGTGGATGATATAATTGAAAAATAATACGAATTGGTTTAACATTAGCTTATTCACTTTTTTCTTGAAAGTAACTAGCCTTTTCGTAATAAAACGGACGCTGGCAACTTGTTTCAAACCTTTGCCGTGCGCATAATAAAGGAAGTATGAAATTGTTTCTTCACGCTACCTTAATAACCTTGTTACTACCTAACATTGTTCAGTAATATATCCTTAAGCAGTAAAGTATTCAAACCTATGAAACTGTTCAAGATATAGAAGTGAAATAGGACTTACCTTGCGGAAAACCAACTGCTTCCAACCCGTGATGCGTCAGTCCGAATGGACCCAAGCCACCCAATGGCCCTGGACCCATGCCCATGTGGTGGGCACTAGAGTGGTGGGCGTACGGGTTTTGGGCTAGGGGAGAGGGTTGCTTCAGGTAGTGGAAGTAGTGGTGCAATGGCGTCGCCGAATGGTGCGCTTGCGGAGCCGCCGGCCCTGTGGCCGTGGGGCCCGACGCCGACGCCGAATTCGTCAACAGCGCCATGTCGCTTTTGTTTTTGTTCTCCGAAATATAAATGTAGTCACCGCGTCAGCCTCTTTCGCGTGTGTATTGACATGGTTGTTGGCTGTTGTTTCTCTTTTTTAATCTGTTGCGAGGCGCGGCAGCTGTGGTGACATATTTGTGGTATTATCTGAAACAAAAGATTTTTTACGTTAATCCTCTAAAGAATGAGTTGTCTCTGTAACGAGTACTACCTGCTCAATTTGAAGGTAGCAAAATTTGTTGTCTATTGTTAAAGTTACATTCTACATCGGGCAACAACAGGCGACATCTAGCAACTGTAACCTTTGTCATTCAGATCGAGTTATTTTTCTCTCCATACTTCGTCTGATCCAACCTCTTCAAAAATTTCGATTTTCAAATTTCTATTTTAGTTTTGATTCTTGTTTGATTCCTTAAATTGAAAAATGGTTATGCGCAAATCGCACGAAGCCTGAACAAATTGTAACAATTTAATTGTTCATTTATTTACACATAGCTGAGTTTTCTATGAATAACAGAATCGTCTTTACTAAACCCAATAACAATCAACCATTTACATTTACACTTATAAAATATGTTACTAAATACATAAATATAATATACACGTGTATTTCAAATGTTAAGACGCAGAGATATGCTAATTAAAATTGTAATGTCCCTTTTGTTGAAGAATAAATATGATGTTTTAATAATATAAATAAGAAATTGGTTAGTAAGAACTTGCTTTTCACGCCGCAAGTCGTGGGGTCGATTCCTACCCAGGACAGACATGTTTGTCTTGATTCTGGGTAATTATCTATTTAAGTATGTATTTACAAAAGAAAAAGTGGTATATGTAGTATATTAGTTATCTGGTTTCCAAAGTACAAGCTCCGCTTAGTTTGGGATGAGATGGCCGTGTGGGTGTCCTGGATTTTATTATTTGCAGAGAAAATATTTTTAATTCTTGCATATCATTTGTAAATATGAAATAAGTGTATATGATTATATTTCTAAGGACAATGTAGAACGTCAACCGATAAAGACAGAAGATAATTAGATAAAGATAACAATCAAAATCAAGTCAACAAATTAAAGTTACAATTATATATCCCAAATATGCTTTTAATACTAATACAACTTAGCCAAATACAATAACTAAAAATGATTTCAACATTTTTTTGCGATCTTTCAAATATTTAAATTTAACAGATAATAAATAAGTACATAATAAATAAGTACATACAAATCATATTTAATTGAAATTAAAATGTTCCGCCTCGTGAAGCATTAATAATACCTTTAACTATCCATTAGGTACACGTCATTTACAATTATAACAACCGTCAATTATATTTATTTATTTTTTTCGTAATTCACCTTTTTACCAACAATTGGCGTGTTATTGGGAGATTTTCTGTGCTATTGCAACACAATGCGAGTCAAAAGCGCGGGAACGCCTCGTGAGTTATTTGAATGGGCGCGAATTCGTCACGATTCCGCCACGTTCGGGTACGGAATTGTAAGTGATTTAGGGTTCTCTAGAGATACGTAATATTTAGTCATGTAATTAGTTCTAGATAGTTGTTATATAAGCAAGACTTGTGGTGTTCGTGGCATGTCGTAAGCGGTTAATTATACACACGAGAATGGGTCTTTCTAGAACATAGATGTTGCAACGACTTATTGTACTATTTGTAAATTAATAATTAATAAATTCTGATGGGCCTAGTGTTTCTATTATAGTATGGAAGAGTGATGTGATGTGATGTTCCTAAAGTGAAGGATTAATTAAATGTACTTGATGGAGTTGATGAAGCATTAAGAGATCGCAGTTGCTCGAGTTCGCTTGTGAAGCTATGAAAATTATTAGCTTTTAAAGTATAAAATTCTATTGGGACGTTATGCGATTATTCTATATAGTCCTAGGAATTATTTTGTAGTACGACTAGTAGTTATACAAATGTTATATTGTAGTTCTGTTCATTCAGAGCAGAAACACTCCTCGAGAGCGAGGGATGAGGGACGATGGTTGAATGCGGAGAAACGAAAATAGTGGAAGTCGTACTGATTAAAATGAAATCTTCACTTTTTACAATAAAAGCAAAGATTCGAATTTACTTCCAAACAGAATATTCATTTCTGTATAACATACAGAACCCTGTCTCAACACGTGTCCTACGTACCTTTGATTTTTTTTCTTCTTTTTGTATTCGCAAAGGTACATGTAGGTACATGTTTACAGACATTTTGTCACGTTTATTTTTTTTCGGACTGTTACCTGAGATTCCTTTTGGCAAATTGACGGGACTATGAACACGCTTTGTGCGTGAAATGGGTATATTAGACCGCGCAAAGGAGGCATGATACGTAACTCTGTAAATATCTTTTTAATTTATTTTCTACGGATATTTTTTTTTCAACTGAGCTACAATAAAAAATCTTTCAGTTATGTTGGGGTTGTGATGTATGAAGCACTATTAAAAGTTAGTCTTAACTGTTATTACGTGTTATGTACGAAAACTAATTTTGTTTATAGAAAAAAAATCGGGCTTGAACACAATCCCACCTGATATTGAGTGATGATCGGAAGTGTGTACCAGCTTAACGTTAGCATATGTAGCCTGTTCACAGTGATGACTTAAATCTTATGAACAAACAAACGTCATTATATGGCTGCCATATACTTTAATACTTTCATCGGAAGTGTTGTAATTTTTGGAGATAAAGTGAAGTGAAACACACTGGCTCCCTCTCTCGGAGAGGAGGCCTGTACCCCTGCAGTGGGGAACATTCTAGAAAAAGGCTAATTTATTATTATTATTTAACCTCATTATTTTGGGGAGGGAACCGACCATCGTCCATCGGTTATACAAGCAATCTGATATTTAGGTATAGATTTTTTTTTAAAGTGAGAGGTGACTTGTGGATCAAGTTGGAACGGAGTTCCTTTCGCTACATCTTCTTAGTGTTTGTATTAAGTAATGATTAAATAAAAAAGGGTGTTTAACCGTTAAAATCTATACTAATATTATAAATGCAAAAGTTTGTATGTATAGATGTTTGTTTTCGTCTTTCACGCAAAAAGAGCTGAACGGATTTGGATTAAATTTGGCACAAGAATAGATTGTAGTCTGGAATAGTTTTTTATTTAGATAGAATTGTAGTCTTGTAGTACGGTTCCTAAGGGATACATCTTTTGTTTTTACAGATGTATGCGTATGTTTTCTATAAATTTGAAACGGCTACCCGGACGAAGTGAGGGCGGATCACTAGCTATAAATATTTATTTCTCTTTTTGCTCATATTTTTCCATATTCTTAAAATTGACGGCAACCTGAATCGATTAAAAAAGTTTTAGTTTCCTAGGTGATCGCTGCAAGAAGATGTCGGCGTTTTGGTGGCGTTTCATTGTGACACTTTTTTCGGTCTAGTCCCTCAGCCCGCAAACAAAAGTGTAACGTACGATAAGGAACTCCGTTCTAGGAATTATGTAATGCGTTCAAAATTTCCTCGTGATGTGCATTAATAACTTCCTCACGTCATTGTGTAGGATGCTAATGATGGAACAACTTCGCGTACTATAGTGACGTTCGGAGTTGTTTCCCGTGATTTAAACGATTATCCGACGCCATGAGATTAAATATTTAAATTGTATTCATTAGCTAGTTATTTCAATTCGATTGATAGATCACTACAGAACGAAAATGTTTTAATAAAAAGAACCATTACAGTTGCAACCCTATTGCTTGGAGTGTAGCTTTATTTCGTCAAATGAGCTTAGTTGCTGCACTGTCTATATTTATACTGTGACCAAAGTGACCTAATGAAACTCAATCTCCGGTATCCCATTCATTTTTTTTTTGTTTTCAGTGAAAGTTACAACTAAATAATGACACTAACATATTTTTTTCCACCATATTGTCACTTTCATGCGCCCCCGAACTAATAGATATCGATTCTAAGAAACTTTCGTATTCATCGGCCCACCTTGATTCTGTCAACAGATTATCCCTAAACCGCACAGATAACTAACATAATTAACTTAAATATAGACTGTATTACGATCACGTAAAGGCTAATTTCTAATGCAAATATTTAACAAGAAAGATTCTAACTATCAAACAAATTTCAACTTTAACAGCTGAATGATAAGGTCTCATTTATATCGTACATAAGTTTTTTTTGCAAGGATTTTCGCTTGAGCGAAGTTTAGGCGGCAACGTCTTGGAAGGTGTTCAATTGTATAAGTTAAGGTAAGGCCACACTTGGGGGGTTTTTCTTACGCAGAAGTGTTTTCGCATCGTTGCTTCTTTTAAAGAGTTTATGTAAGAGCGGTAGATGTCGAGATAATATTGAAGTGAAAACTTCTTTAGTCGCGTTACACGATATTTGCTCAGGAAAAATATTATAGATTCGCGTGAACATACGACAACTTATTTGCTGCTTATTTGAATTTGGAACAGTTTCGACGAAATTTATTCATTTATTTTCCTTCTATTCAATTTTGAATTTTATTGTTAAGTAGCAAGGGTGCATTCTTGTTTATAATTTATTTTTTAACTATTGTCGCGCCTGTTTTGAGTTTTCACTTCTGTAGGCAGTCCTTATGTACTACTCCTGTTTTTTTTCTCCTATAAATGTGTACGTAGGTACACTATGTTACATATAAACTAGGTGATGCTTACGGTTTCATCTACCCATTTTTTAAGGCAATAGACACCTATTGTGCCTCAAACAAAGAAAACAATTTAAGGAAGCCGAGGATAAATGCTAGTCTAATAATTATCAAGTAATGTTTTATTTATCAACTAGCTGTGCCCCGCGGTTTCACCCGCCCTGCAAGTTTACTTAAACGAAATGATATTACCTACTTAACAGTAATAATCTATATAATAGTACTCTATTTTATAGCATTTATATCAAACAAATGTTTGACATGGTTCTTTAAATTGATATAACTTTTTTATTTATAAACCGATTGAAATAAACAAACGCTAAATGTTAAGTGAAGCTTACCACAATACATTAGTGAAAACTGCATCAAAATCGGTTTAGCCGTTTTTGAGATTAGCGGTAACAAACGCACAGATAAACAGACAAAAATTCTAATAATGATTGTTTAGGGTTTTATTGCGTTTAAGAAGGCCCCCAATAATAGATTTTCTCAAATATCTTTCAAGTACAGACAGCGATCAGTTACATTTTTATTATAATTATGTATATTATATAGATATATTAAGATTATTTGAGTGTCGCGTCCGTGTTCCCCTTGCTACACACACGCGGTGTCAATAACGCGAGCAATCTATTTGTCTGGGTCGCGCAATAAACACCCATAAATAATATCCGAACGCAAACAGCGGCCATATTGTGCGGAAAACAAACATATCGCGCCCTTTCCTTGTAATTCGTGTTTGCGCAGTTGGCAGCACTGAAGGCCGTAACAAAACGGTTCACTATACAAATGATACATCGATTTATTTGTATCGATTATTTATTGATCATTTATAGAATAAAGAAGGAACAGAACAGAAGCAGACGTTTCATCTGAAGATGTCAGACCTTCCCATCATCAATTTAAGAGCTCATTCGTTCTTGTCGGTGGAGCTACATTCAATCCTCCCTGCATTGCGCCTTCCTCTTGACTTTCTGGTACGATACAACGTCGGCTTTCTGTTTTATTTATTGCATGCAATGATCTTTTCAGGCTTCCTCTCTTCCTCTTCCATTCCATTCTATTACCTCTCTTCTAACTGTTAATAATTATAAGAGTTGCGGGTTGATTGTTTTTTTAAAGGTGAAAGCAGGAGGTATGTAAGAAAATAGAGAAGGGAATTGAGAGAATTAAATCTTATGAAGCAAAGGAACGCTACCGACTCAAAGATAGCCCTGCATCAATTAAGAGTTCATAGAAGTATTGTTTGCTTCTGCATTTCGTGTGTTCTCCTTTTTATTCTATCTTACATATGTATCAAACTATATGTGTCCCCTTTAGAGCCCGAAACGGCTGAACCTAGCGGATGATCGTGTGAAGTTTGGTCGCGATCGGATCAACACAAATAATGCTACCCGGCGAAGTCGCAGTGGATCCCTAGTCTTACATAAAAGCTCGCAACGCATTTACAAATTATCGAGTTGTCAATGAAAAATAATGACCTCCATCGCTTCAATGTTTAAAATTGTTCACACGTATTACTGAAGCCATTAGCCGATATTAATACATAAGAAATGAATTGTAGCAATTATTTGATAGGGACAACCACTATGTAAAGTATATGTGCATATGTGAACCATTATTTATTACTATGTATCATTTACTCGCAATATATTATGTGCCATATTATGACAAAAGAATTAATTTCGGGCGTGATAATTGCCAGCTAGGGGTGTGCTATTGTGACAAATTTCCCGCATCGGGG
>JWHW01046228.1:238901-252923 GCA_000931545.1 Papilio glaucus
TTAAAGATCATAATATAACTAATAACATAAATAACTATAAGTTCAACATATTCAACTGAACAGATATTTTATAGCATTTTTATCGAACAAATGTTTCTTGATATAACTTTTTTATTTATTAAGCGATTGAGACAAAACAAACACTAAATTTTACGTGAAGCTTACCATAATACATTAGTGATCATCATCAAATCGGTTAAGCCGTTTCTGAGATTAGCGCGCACAAACGCACAGAAAAACAGACAAAAATTGTAATAATTATTGTTTTGGGTTTTACTGCGTTTATGAAGGCCACCAATAATAGATATTCGCAAATATCTTTCATTTACAGACAGCGATCAGCTACATTTTTATTATATGTATAGATGTTCTTAATCGTTGATTTTTGAGATTCGTCTCCGCCCCGAATAGCTAAGGGTGCGTTCAGATCTCGCGAATGTTCGCGAAATACGCTCGCATCGCAAGCGTTTATAGTGGCGCGAACACTTTAAAAGCTTTGCATGAGCGCTAAAGATGTGCACCAAACAATCGCGAAATGCATCGCGCGCGCATTTGACAGATCTAGACGAGCCCTTATTTGGAAAAATAAAAAAGTCACAAAAAAAAATAAGAACATGTTTTTATCCTTGATAATAGAAATAACAGGAACATTAAGAGTACATTTATACCTACATCTTGACTTATAAAACAAAACGTAAAATGTTGTAGTGTCAAGTTGCTTAATGAAGATATCGACCCGTAAGTAACACTATCAGCGGAATTAATTACATCGCTTGCCGTTTGCTATGTGTACCTTGTAGAAGATACAAGAAGGAGGAATGACTTGTCTGTAATGGGTCCTATCATCATCATCAATATACACGTGCATTGGTATTGGTACCGACAAGTTTCGGACCTGTCGGAGGTCCTTCTTCATGATGTGTGTTTAATTCGCGGTTGCGCACCGACCCGCACTGTGCTCAGTGTACGGCGCTTCATACCTTGAAGAAGGACCTCCGATAGGTCCGATACTTACCAATGCGAACTTGAGTAAAGCAGTTTTATAAACATTTAGTAAATAATATCTCAAAAGTTTTAATAATTTAAGAACTGTGCCTTTGTCGGTGGAGACATTGCCAGTCCTCCCCGCATTGTGACTTCATCTTGACTTCCTGACAACAACGTCTACCTTCTAATTTATTTGTTTCATAAAAGATCTTCTCGTCCTTCCTATCTTCCTCTTCCCTTCTAGGTATAACTGTGTTTTTAAGATCGTCGTGTCGTATCATGTGTCCCAAGATTTTCCCCCTACGGTTCTCAACCGTTTCTAATCTTCCTTTTTCACTTTCAAATTAGTCTTCTGCCAAAGACGATCATTTGCAACGTTACGTCCAACTAATTCTTTCACTTCTCCTCCAACACCACATCTCAAAGGTCTCCTGCCATTCCTTATCCCTCTAAGTCAATGTCCATATTTAGCTGGCACGCTGCTCAGTGCTGTAGTGTGTAAAGTGTGTACTGTGACGAACCTTATTTTACCCCGAATGTAGACTGTAGCCCGACACACGTTGTGTTAAACTGTTTGTTATATTGTACGTAAATATTAATTTGAACAAGTTAAATCAGTAACAAAGAATTATATATCATGTTTTAATTAATTATATATCATGTTTTAAATTAGATCTAAACATTTCGAAGTCTTATAATTTAGATAATGTATCTACATGCATAATTTTGATCTGTATCTGTTGTGATTCCTCCACTGAGAATTATTTTATTCATGGAAAATATATTGTGTATAATTTATTTAATAAATGGCACATAATTACAAAAATATAAGGACTGCCGACAGAAGTGAAAACTGAAAACAGATGCGACCATGTTAAAAAAAAATCGAATACAAGAAAAATAAATGAAAGTTGAAAAACGTCATACAAAGCACTCCACGCTTTTACAATAGTGACATTAATTTTATCCTTGTGCTAAGAATTATTTTTACTTTTTATTTGATTATCACTAAAAGCTTTATTTTAAATGCGCTACACTTTTAACCACCATTCGAGATGTGTGAGTGTCGTCTGCCATTGCCTTGCAACACTTTTGACTTGTTATATTGTACGAGTATAAAACATGACTGCTTTAAACAGATATTAGCTGAGTATATTTCAACGCCATTGACAACTAATGCTCTTATAAAACTAGCTGTAGTGCTGTACTAGCTGTTCGTTCGCGGGTAAAATTAAACATATTTATGACAATAATAAGTATATATAGGTTATATGTTACTTCTGGATCATCATCATATCAGCTTGTACAGATCCACTAGGCCTCTTCCCTGTCACACCACACCTCCCGGTTTTGTCCTAATTGAAACCATTTTATTCTAGACTAGCGTGCCCCGCGGTGTCACCCGCCCTGCAATTTACCTAAACGAAATGATATTACCTACTTAATACTACCAAAACCTCATCATCATCTGACTGCCCTTTTCCCGCGTATGTGGGGTCGACACAGTATGGCCGTAGCAAAGTTAAATTGATATAATTTTTTTATTTATAAGCCGATTGAGATAAAACACTACATGTAAAGTTAAGCTTACCACAATACATTAGTGAAAACCGCACCCAAATCGGTTGAGCTGTTTCTAAGATTAGCGGTAACAAACGCACAGACCAACAGAACAACAGACAAACAGACAAAAATCCTAATAATCATTGTTTTGGGTTTTATTACGTTTATGAAGGCCCCAATAATAGTTTTTCTCAAATATCTTCCATGTACAGACAGCGATTAGTTACATTTTTATTATATGAATAGATAAAATAGCTTTCTAATGGTCTTTCTTTTATCGAAGGGTTGTAGTAATAACAATAATAATTAAAACTTTTTGATTTATTATATCTAATAATAACAAACAGATTTACGAAGCTTATTAGGTCTCATATGTGACAGGAAGTGAACCTAGCGTCCTCTATAAGGTATAGACCGGACTCGACTAAAATTTTTTGATTAAGAAAAACATTACGAACTTTTGTGTCTTTTTGAACTTTTTTTGAATGAAACCAGTAGAATAATAGATATATTCACTAAGCTTCTTTATCATATACCTATTTAAAATTTTACATACTACC
This sequence comes from Papilio glaucus, assembly GCA_000931545.1. Taxonomy (NCBI): domain Eukaryota; kingdom Metazoa; phylum Arthropoda; class Insecta; order Lepidoptera; family Papilionidae; genus Papilio; species Papilio glaucus. The sequence continues at coordinate 242,012 of JWHW01046228.1, forward strand.
AAGTAATTGGTTTATGTTTAAGTTAGCCTATTACATTGTGTAATACCTCTTTAATACAAGTCAATGCTCGTGTAATTGTAGGTAAAAGAAATTTAAATAAATTTGCTTATAATCGTAATTTCCAATTGATGATAAAATTAATGTCTTTAGTGGCTATGTCGTTAATAGTGCATAAGAATCTAACAAAATACAATGAGCGAGCGGATTGACATTCCCTACCACACAACGTCCGTTCGCGTCAACGGACGCTGAGTGAATGAGCAAAAAAGCCCGCGAGACTGATCTGACAGCGGACGCTGGGTGGGGCGTCCTTTTCCCGCCTCCCGAATCGAGTCACCTCATTGGTTCATTTAAAAATCGATTCCGCTTCATAAATATGCAACCGCTTTCGTTTTCCGCGCTTCGAAAGTCGCTATGTGGTCTTCGAAGAGCTGTCAAAATTCGACTGTATATCGAGAAGGAGAGATTTGAAAATGGAATGTTTCCATTTGACACATGCGGTCGAACGTTCGGAAACGCAGTCAATTGTTTTAACGACATGTCTTTCTGGCCTCTTTTGCTTTATTTAAAAGAGTATTGAGCCAAGAGATGTTATTTTTTTTTCTCGTAGCCGCGTTCAGGACGCATACCACCATTTTATATATATCGGTATGTATTGAAATAAACAATGGACGCGTACGTGGGTGAAATTGAAACGGTAATAAATAATGGTGTATTTATGATTTATGGTGAGAGGTGTAACTGAGGGAGACGTTCCGGGAGACCGTAATGTCGATGGTTCAGATTCTTATGGTGCCGCCGCGGCGTAGAGAATATATTTTTTTACTATGAATAGAATATGTTTAAAGACCAAACGTAAATCTTTGTTATTAAGTACCTACTTACAAAAAGATCCAATATCATGTTTAATGTAGAAATAAAGATAAAATTAGTAGATAGGTGTATTTTTTTATGAAAGACGATAGCAAACAAGCAAGCGGTTCACCTGATGTTAAGCGACCGCTACACACAGACATGCACAACAAGCAAATGATTTGCAGATGCCTTGCCTACCTTTAAAGGACAGAAGAGGCAATAGCCGGATATTTCCTTTTCCTATCCTCTTCCCCTTCCCCTTCTATCCTTATTAGGGAAGGATGGAAAGGGGAAGATAACTAAAATTGGGCATCCAGCACCTCATCGAATCAGACATCCGTCGAAACGCAGAATCCTACTTGACGACTGTCTATTGTGAGGTCATGTTATCTCACTTGGAGCTGGCCCATTCGTGCAACAGATGACGCCGGCTCTACCACTGCTATATCTATTGTTAGTTGGCTTTACAATTTAACTTAGATACAATACCAACTACTAATTGAATTAGCAACAAAACATGTTGTTGATGAGAAACGAGGGGTGCTAGACCCTTTTGAGATAGCAAGGTACACATTTTGTATAGTTCGGTACAAGATAATGCAATGCTGGTTAAAACAAAAATACAATAATAATAATCAAGTTCACTTTAACATTTATCATGGAAGAGTTTTGATGATTGGACTTGAGCGTCCCTCGGGCCCCCTGGGAGAGGCAATGGAGGGCCATTTGTTCTTGACTCTCGTCTGACGTCTCTTGTCTCTATTTTCCTTCCTATAAAGTCTACTTAAGACATATCTACACTAAGTAGCCGACTCCACTGCTTTCTAACTTTGATTTTAAGGAATAGAAAATGGGTGGAGAGGCTTCAGTGGTTAAAAACAAACATTTCTTAGGAGTAGAAAAACTCCTCGTACAATCCTTGTTTATTTTAACCTTTGGTGTATATATACATATATCTTACATTCACCTCGGTCAACTTTAATCCCAAGGGGAAGCCTTACGGCATCGAGACGTTACTGTCCCACCTGTGAAGTCTAATGCAGTGGGGGTGGGATGAGGGAGACGGGAGACTTACAGCCTGTGGGATCAAGTAATAGTTCTTTCAGATATTTCGGGTTCCTTCATCTTTCTATAAATACACTATCCCTATATTTTTCGTTATATCTTTTACAGAAAAAAAAACATATATAAAAGAAATGATTAAAAATAAATTCGGTTGACAAAGTTTTTCTAACTTAATATACAGAATAATGACTATTATATAAAAAAATAATAATTTGAAGTGTTTGTATGTATGTAAATTACAAATTAAAAATAAAAAAAAAATAATACAATCTACCGCAGCGATTTTTTTTATTTTAAATTATCCAAATAACAAAACTGTCAATGATTCGTTCGGTTCACAATTTGCCTAGTCCGATTATACACTAACGAAGTTCACAAGCGATCGGTGACAATCACAGACCTAACCTTCGATATCGCCTCCTACTATAAGAAAATGTATTGAGACTGGGATGCAAAGATAGGTGAGTGGTTCTTGAATCTACATAGTTTCTAAACCTCCGTTAAGGTTAGTCCATTACTGGAAGACTGTCCACCTCGTTAAGGACAAGCAGCGTTAAGATGTAAGCACCAATTAGTACCGGGGAAGCCGGACGATGGAGCACGGTCTTCCCGGAGCGTTATCTAAGCCTTAATACTCAAGGAATGTCGAAGGAATGTGCTTGTACGGCTTCGCGTGTCAAAGTCAATGCTTCCTACAAATACTTCTAAAATACAGTAATCTTTCTTATTCACAATTTAAACAACATCTGTTGCACGAATGTTGACGGCTCGACCGGTCAAATACCACGACCTCACAGAAGACGGGTGTGAAGTACAAGTATTGCGTTTCGTCTGATGACTGAGGTGCTGGAGGCTTTATTCTAGTACTTTACCCTTGCTTTTTTACAGAAGAAGGTGGCAAACGAGCAAGATGTTCACCCATTAGCTAGGGTAGCTGAACAAATTGCACTGTTGCAAATAATTAGCCTACAGATTAATTTTGTATTAGGTTTTTATTTTAGTCTCGTATTATTTACACGTGTAAGTTGTATTTGTTAAGTATGAATTTGTAATTTAGGCTAAGTTTTTCTACAAATAAATTAAAATTAATTAAATTATCAAGTGATCGCTACCCATTAGACATCTGCAACAAGCTTATGAGTTGCAGATGCGTTGCCTACTTTTATGGGTAGACGAGGGGATACGCAGAAAATGGTTATTTTCCTTTCCTATTCATCCTCTTTATCGTCAAGTCCTCTTGAGATCCTCCTTCACATCCTTTCCTATTCCGGCATCGTTTTTATTTCGCACTTCGCATTTTCGCACGCATCTCAATTGTACAATAACAGTTCATATAACTTTCTCATTTTAAATAATAAATAGTACTAAAGAGGTGCATTTTTAACTACAAAAATGATACTCATCAAGATGGCAACATGGCAATGAGCCAGACGGGGCGCTGCGTGTGTTATTAAGTAGGGGGCTGTCGGCAAACAATTGGCAGCGTGATGCCAATATGAAAAGTATCGCGTTTCACCCCACTGTTGCGGTCCGCACTCGAATCTTATTGAGGATATCGAGACATTTTTTTGGTAGAAATTAGAATTTTTACGTTTTTTGTACTGTTTTTATTATATAAAGCTTTGCTAAGAAAGGTAACTTAAGCGTTTCTTGGCTAAGCGACGCATCTGTATATATCGTTCAGTATGGAGGTTATATTTTGATATTACATAGATATACTTCAAATTTATTTACCTGTATAGATTAAAAATAATGATTATATTGTGTACTAAATCTATATGGGTTACATGAGCCGTAATATATTTTTAATTATTTGATGCGAATCTCCCGCCCCTGTTGTCGAAGCGTGAAATGAACTAGAAGTGGGCGCGGGGCACCTCTCCGAGCGCAATCTTACCACATGTCCACTGCGAGTTTCAGAACGCATCGAGGGATTTATTACTGGCAACCCTGCGGCGAAAATTGACGTATAAATTCCCGCGCAAAGTGTTTGTATGCAACTATAGCTATAGCTATATTTGAAATATTCCCAAATTATTTATTATATGTGTTTGCTTGGCTTAGATGATTAATTTTTTTTATTAATTCAATCTTTTTATTATAATTTATGTTCATAAAATTTTGTTTTATATAAATACTAGGTGTGCCCAGCGGTTTCCCCAGCCCTGCAATTTTACCTAAACGAAATGATATTACATACTTAGTACTCTAATTTATAGTAATCTATATGATAAGACTCTATTTTATAGCATTTTTATCGAAAAAATGTTTGACATGGTTCTTTAAATTGACATAATTTCAGAGATAGCGCTGCATGTGAAAAATGATTTTCCCTGTTTTCCTGCTTTTCTCCTAAAATTTTCTTTGCTATAAACCTCACGGAGCCCGAGACCTTTCCAACGAATGCAAAACCGTGGAAATCGGTTCGTGCGATCTGGAGTTATAGCGTCAGGCACGAAAACCCGACTTATTTTTATATTATAGATATAAAACGATCGTTTCCCAATTTAATTTGTTGTTACTTTTCTTATATTATACTAACTGTGCCTCTCGACTTCACTTGCCCGCAGTAGGCGCCTCTCGCTTCTGTAGATATCGTCCTATTTCCTCGTTTATTATTTATTAATTTTACAAAATCCACAGCTTGTTTATGGAATCATTGTATATTTTTCGGCGCTGGCCAATATTATCTATGGTCGGGTTCAGAGTGATTCAATGGTACCTAGCTGCTATTGCTTCACGGCCAACCTCCACCGTGTTTATTTGTGAAGAATATGCTTGTCCCCCGACATCAGAAGTGGGAAGAACTCTGGGAAGATGTTGGATTGCGATCGATTGATACTGTTGTGAATTTTACGTCAATAATTTTTTTTTATGTACTGGGATCTGAGCGGGCTGAAGAACGGAGCGGCGAAAGTGCTCCATGTTTAGAAGAGGATGGCAGCGTTCTGCTCGGATTGTGAGCCAGGGTTTGGTTCTGAAAGGATCGATGCAGTTCGGTGTGTGAAGTTGTGAGTATGAAATCCTTTGTGTATGCGGCGAGGAGGCGGTCAGTTTTCTGATTGAGTTGCTATTTTGTGTTGTATTTTATTAGAGGATTTTTGAAAGATTAAAAGTCACGTTAACACTAAAACCTGACGATGCAGATGCATTTTTTTTATGTTATTCTGATGTATAAGCTGAATTATTGTTAAGTTTCATTAAAATCCATTCAGTAGTTTTTGCGTGAGAGTAACAAACATCCATACTTACAAACTTTCGCATTTATAATATTAGTAAGATAATAATTACTTCACAAAAAGCCATTATGTACAATTTTTATCTACTTTTCTTATATACCATACATAAAATTAAAAATGCTGCTCGCATGTGAGGTTAGTGTTTGTGTGTGACATACACATAGTCTTATGTGTGACATTATAAGGATGTGTGTGTGTGTATATTATATTTATATACTATTTGTCGTAGCGTGATATGCAGTCGACGTCAGGTTAATTAACCAATATTCTAGTAAGAAAGTAGTAGGACATTTGTAATGTATTAGCGTAGATATAAAAGAAACAATAATGTCCGCTCGAAATATTGACAATAAAGCTTAAGGTCGAGGCCGTGTGATAAATGAGTCACGTTCCTTTCGGCTACCGCGCCACGGAACTTGGGAGTTAGGGTTGTCAACGCGCAATAAAAATATCCAAATATGTTATGAAAAAAAAACAGTTTCACGTATTGACTTTTGACTTGATGGATTGCCACTTTGTTAAAATCGCTGTTCGATTTTCACGAAAGGTATATTAATAACTACCAGTGCCCCGCGGTTTCACCCGCCCTTTTTTTTTTTACTGCAATTTTACTAAAACGAAATGATATTACCTACTTGACACTACCGTAACCTCATCTTCATCTCCCTGCCCTGTTCCCGCGTATGTGGGGTTGACACAGTATGGCCGTAGCACAGTTTAACAATCACATATGACTGTTTAAACTGTGACCGTAGTCCATACTATATAGGTTCTGGCTACAGTTCTTACGGCCGGCCGCCTGCCTAACGCCAGCCCTCCTCGGTAATAATAAGCTACTAACCTAACAAAACATTTTACAAAAGAATACAAACATAATTGGTCTATATACGGGTAAATACTGCGTTACCATTACCAAGGAGCGCCGCGTGTCTAGCTGATGCTTGCAAATTACACTGCAAGTTGCAGAAACTCCGAATTGTCATGTTTTACCTTTATATAAACTTTCGATCATCATCATTTTAAAGATCATAATATATAGTTAACTATAAGTTCGACCTATTTAACCGAACAGCTATTTTATAGGATTTTTATCGAACAAATGTTTGACATGGTTTTTTGAACTGATAAAACTTTTTTATTTATTTCCGTTTCTGAGATTAGCGGTAACAAACGCACAGACAAACAGACAAAAATTCTAATAATCATTGTTTTGGGTTTGATTGCGTTTAAGAAGGCCCCCCATAATAGTTATCGTTATAATAGTTATCAGTTACATTTTTATTTATACCGTCGGTAATAATTTAGATGACAAGAATAGTAAAAATAAAAACTTCTTGATACTTGAGACACAAATATGAAGTTGGTTTTCCTCGTTGTAACAAGCCCGGCAAAACGTAGGTCTTATATCTCAAGTTTTGCCTCGTTCATATATTCCCAGAATTATGAACCAGTCTGTGAAGGCAAGTCTGTGAAGGTAGCAAAAGTCCAATCATGAATTTATTTGAAACGAAAACTCAAAAACAGGCAGTGGTCATCCCTAGGTGCTCTTAATCAAAAAGATTTATTGTCCGACGGTTACTATAAAACGGCCATAAAATATCGCGTCCAACTTGTACAAATTGTATTCGAAAATAAAGCAAGAAAAACCCAGCCCCGGATTTAACGTGATACAGATAAATAAAAAAATCTGCGTTCGTTTCTATTATTTTCATTTATTTTATACCGTTCTTTTTAGGATATATGTTTTCATTTAATAGTCGATTAGATATCTATGGAATTAATTACAAACAACTTTGTACCTTGTTTCACAGCAAGATATGATTTTGGTAAACAAAGGTTTTTACGGTAAATTCCAATTTTTTCTCATATTACTTTATAACATTAGCTATCCATATTACACAATTTCACTTCACTTTATCTCACGATTTCCACAAAATTACAATATTTCCGATGAAAGAATAAAAAAGCAAAATATTCAATGGTAAATGAGTTTGTTTACAAAAATCATATCTTGCTATAAAACAAGGTACAGTTTCTTTATGTTATACCTAAGTTATACTTAGAAAGTTAAAAGTTATGACTGTTTTGAGCAGGATTCACTTATTTTCTTAGGTTCTTTTACTTGGAAATAAAGGACCAAGATATATATTGGAAATCTTGTTCTCTGTTCATCTAGGCGATTGTGGCGCCCTTCCAGATGGCAGGAAGTCGTTGGATGCAGTGCGCTGAGGACGGCATACTGCAGAAGGCATTAGGGAAGGCCTGTGTGGACAGTAGACTGGCTGATGATGATGAAGTAGCTCTGTAACTAACTACTGCATCTATTTTACTTACTAATTCTTCTTACCAAAGTCCAGAAGAACACGCGTTATTTTATTTTAACTAACACTTCGTGTCTGGAGACGTCTGGGTTTTGAATAATGCTACATTTCGATTTTCTGTACAGTAATTTTTCACCCCTTTCACCTTCTGGGGTTGAATTTTTGGTTCCTTTCTGGTTGTCCACGGCAGAAAAGGTTTTGGCTGTACATTGGTAGGTCATTCACTAACATACGACTAATACAATCGACTGCTACCCGTTTGCATCTGCGATTGTCGATATTGTCGTCGAGATCCTTGCTAAGCGTTCGAAGTTTCAAATTAACCTGACTTTTTGAAGGGGTTCAAAATGAAGTTCAAAGATTCCCATACAAACATAATACGTAATAAAAGCGTATTAAAAAGAATATTTGTTTTCCCTATCCAAATCTTCTTCCCCTTCTCACCCTTTCCTAATAAGAAAAGTACGAGAAGGCGAAGAAGAATTAGGCCTCCGGCACCACACTCGTCAGACGAAACGCACAATACTTCTACTTCACACCCGTCTTCTATGAGGTCGTGGTATTTGACCGGTCGAGCCGGCCCTACAGTGCAACAGATGTCGTTGCGGTTACCACTGTTAAAGTCATAGAGCTGTATTCTTGCCCAGTGTCATATGATCAGTAAACAGATTTCTCGCCAGAAATCAACTGTTATACAACATTCTATCTTTAATCTCTCCCGCTTTACTTGAGACGTAGACGAGGAGAATGGAGGAGATTCTAAGCTGCCTTACAAAATATACCTACAACCAATACAGCCTACTGAGGACCCCATCACCCAGCTCGATCATAATCATTAAAGCCTTTATGTAAAGTGTGTGACGTCAGATAGCTTAGGGAATGAAACTTGCTTGAATGATTCAAATAAAGAAAAAACCCATCACAAGTTTATTGACTTTTATTTAAATCAGTTAACAATTTTTTTTTATGTTCGTACTTCTCGACCGTCTGTAGGAAACTGCTGTAAAAGAAATCAATCATTTTTATAACATGTAGACGGCTTCATTGCAGCTAATGTTTTAAAATGAAGGTACAAGTGAACGGAAATGGATTTTTCGGTCCAACTTCTGTCCTTGTTGGCTTGGTGATGCCAAATTTATCACTATAAAAATAAAATGACGTACTCACAGACATCCCGATCCATCGAGCACAAAACCGTAAAAACTACAATGTTATATTTAAGTTTTTCTCTAAAACATTTATGTCGTTCATTTCTGACAAAAATGCAGCAATTTCCGGTCGGGGAACGGATTTACTCATTTTTTACATGACAACACTATGGTAGGGGAGCCGAAGCAGAGATTTCTATACATCTTCGAACGCTTCCGATTTACATATTGGACATTGGACTCTGTTAAGTAACCTACACTACGAATCGGTACATCAGTGTACAGCTGCGCGCTTAAGGCAGCCCATTAAATTTCTAAAAACAATCGATCGAGGGACATTAAAATAGCTTGCATACTAATAAGTGTGTATTTCAATACCACCTTTAAAGGACAGAGAAGGGCATAGACAGGAAAAAGAATATTTCCTTTTCCCCGTTAACTCCATCCCCGTCCAATCCTCTTCCCGTTCCCATCCTATCCTTATGAGGAGAGGATGGGAAGGGGAAGAGGACTGAAATTAAGCCGAAGTAACAAAGACGTAAAAAAATACTGTTAGTAGACCCTTTCCCTTCCTGTTTATCATTTCATCTTTAAAAAGGTTAGGTTAGGTAGGTCCGAATAGGTCCGCATGACGCTCGAGGATGTACATTTTAGCATCGTCGGCTCCCGCGCTACGCTACGCTATGTTTCATCTATACATATAATAAAAATAATTGATTGTGATCTTTGTCAGCTTATAATATTAGCTTAGGACTAGGCATTTTATAAACTAACAACAAGTTTCGGATTGCAATAATCTATGAAAGTTTGGCGTAACATGTCAAATACCACAACTCTTTTCTTTGCTAAACATATTTATAAGATATTTATATATATACTAGCTGTACCCTGCGGTTTCACTCACCGTGCAATTTAATTTAACCGATGATTTTCCTCCCTAAGCGGAACTCTATTATGACTGACCAGAGGAGCTCGCATATGGCAAATTTTTTTCCTCTTTACTTAACACTCGTTATATCGTTATATTTTGGTCAATTCACACAATATCTGTATGAATTAAAGCCTATGTATTATTCTGATGTATAAGCTATATTATAGTAAAGTTTCTTTTAAATCCATTCAGTAGTTTTTGCGTGAAATAGTAACAAACATACGTCATCATCCATACATAAAAACTTTCGGATTTATAATATTAGTAGGATTTCAATATAATGTCTAGCCTAGCGACCACACCCTATAAATATAATAATATCTTCAATAGTTACTTAAACTTTAACGCATTAACGCAAGAAACATATCACTTTACAATTAGTCGGTAAACGAGAAATGACACGTCAAATTGTAAATTTGTCGACAGTCTATAATATGCCTGATCCGGTTATAAACCGAAGAAGTTCACAATCAGTCCGTCGCATGCCAGACAACTTTCGGACCTTTTTAGACCCAGTACTTGAAACTACGACGACAACAGTGTTAGCTATCGCTTTTTCGTACTCCTGCCGACAGAAGTGATTGAAAACAGGTGGGAAGGAGCGACAAAATAAATAAATAGTCAAGAAAAATAAACCCTCGTGTCTTAACAATAAAAATAATGAAAAAATTTCGTCGCAACTGTTCCAAATTCAAATAAGCACGTTGCCGACGCGGGTTGCTGTCGGATGTTGAGCATGTTGTTCACGCGAACCTATAAGATTTTCCCCTAACAAATATCGTCTGACGCCGCTAAAGAAGTTTTCACTTCAAAAAGTAATGAAACCTTGGTGTGTTACCTGACGACGTGCGGCAAGTCGGGCGCCTGACAGATGTTGTTGTGGCCGAGGCCCTGGCCGCGCTCGAAGCCGTGCAGCACGACCGGCGCCTGCGACCCCGCCTCCTGTCTGCCCAACACCGCGCTGTTGTACAGCTGCAAGTGCACACAATCAAATGAAGGCTAGCCACAAACTAATAGGTATAAGTACTACAGGATCCATTGGCGATATCGATATCTACCTTACAGACACGACGGAAATAATAACCAATAGAATTCAGATTTTAAATGTGTTTATATTAAAAAAAATGTTGTTCAAAGTTGTAATAATTCAGAAATAATGATTTCGTCTAAACGGCAGAAGTAAAACTTAAGAACGAAAAATAAAGTGGCAATAAAGCACGCAAGGATACAGAGCAGTACACGTCTGATATTTATTTATTTATTTATTTATTTATTTTAGGAAGACCAACAGCAAATTTTACATAGTAAGTATAAGGTAACTAATAAGAAATAGATAGCCAATAACAGGTCTTC
>JWHW01046251.1:9936-20526 GCA_000931545.1 Papilio glaucus
TATCTCATAATTGTGGACCCTAAGATGTGTCAGATAATGATGGCAAAAAACGTAACATTGGACTTATTTATTTATTATAGCACTACCAAAAGCTTGATGTCTACAATTGTATGTTAAAATTAATACAATGTTGATAACTTAGCAACAATGAGAGATATACACAGCGTTCAACATATTACAAGTTAAGTTTAGTACTTATAGCAACAAACAAGATATTCTTATAGGGATATCTCTGAGCCTGTGAAGTGGCAAGGGTATGTGTCCTGTATGTAGTTAGGGCATGTTGAAGATCTCTGCATACAATTATTATTTTATGAAAAATAAAGACTACTAGAAATGCGTAAACTAGGAGAGTAATTCTAAATACCTAATTATTTTAAACTACTCTTCCGACCTAGTTCTAGATGTCGTCCCTACATGTATACATTGAATATACGTTTTTTATTAACGCTACGGAAAAAAGTACTATTAAGAAACAATGTAGTAGGAGATGATTAGTTTTATATTATGTTATTGTCAGCCCTCGACTATGCGCGAGCATATTTAACTAGCGTTCCGCCCCGGCTTCGCTTGGATGGCGGAGAATAAAATAAATAAATAATTCGGTGAAACTAAATTATTTACATAATCCACTACCCTTTAAAAATAATTTAAAATGTAAATAATTAATTACACTTTCAAACATTTCACCAATTGTGGGGAATAGTATTGGTTGTTCTCTGGAGAAGGTTTTTATCAAAAAAAAAATGAAATTAGAAAAATTAAGATAACTTCACGACCACTTTAAATTTTCTAATGTATGTAACGTTAGCGCTTTTGGCATATTTGACAGTTGGTGGATTCCATTAAGAGGAGGAACGTTTGTACGGAGAAACTACCCGTGCGAAGCCGGGGCGCTGCGGGCGGGGGTCGCTAGTGAAAAATAAATATTAACATTCAATCATTCAAAAGCAAATCATTCAAAAGCTTTCTGGTAACATACATTTTTGTTTTATTTTCTGGTGGGTAAATAAGCAAAGTATTGGACTTCCCATGCGCGTACGCGGCATTTTCACTTTTCCACCTGCATAATACAATCCATGGGAATCGCCGTTAAATTACAACGCCGTTACAATATGCACGTTTCTCCGATTGTTCTTTGGTTTATCGGCATCATAATCGATTTCGGGATCGTAAGGGAATGAGCTTGTTCCAAGCTTACATGAGGTTCACTTATTTGCAACCGGCAATATTTATAATTTCGCGCTCGCTGGTTTTGCGTTTGTTATACACGAACTTATTGCTGTAGTCGCTCTTGAACGTTACTCGTACATGCTAATCCGGGTATTTTCATTATCCGTTGCTTATCGGTGATCGGTGCGGTTTGCAAGTGAAGTAGCTCACCGAGATTGCCTTGCTTCGACGACCTATATCAGCTCGACCCCTCCTCTGTATACTAACATTTAAGCACCTTAAGTTTTGAAAATGTTGTAATATATCAATATGTCTGGAAATTGTTACACATGATGAAATAAATTATCCAAATGTAGAAAAAAATGATATTTAATGTAGTATCTTGATTAAGTTCAAGAGGAAGATTTATTAGTTATTATGTGTCGTAAAAAACATACTTTTGTTCGCTTACATTGCCCACACTGGCTAAACTTAAGGAATAGATCAAAATAATATACTACGGGATTTTATACCTTTAGGAGATTAAAAAAAATCCGCGATAGCATATATCTTTTAAGGATAGCTCACTATACCCATTCTAACTTAAAAAAATGGTCACGTACAATTGGAATACTGTGTCCGTCTAAATGGTAATTGGAACGCCATTTAGACGGATACAGTATTAATCCTTATCAACGTAAATATATAAGTTCCACTAAACATTTCATGCACATTATAAAAATCCTTCACACCATATAATGGATATCTTAGGAGTAAATAAAACTAACCCGAACTAAAATATATAAGGCGGAACGAAGTCCGCCGGGTCAGCTAGTAATTAATAAGGAGCTTACCCGAAACTGTCAAACTAAACTTGAAGACCTTTTTTATAATAAATCGGACAAAATAAAACTGGGATAAGGTTAGGAAAATACTGTTCATTAAAAAGTGGCAAAATACGCTCGTTTTCAATCGCTGTTGGATTCATCATGGATCATAAGATCAACAGCGTTTTCTTCTGGAAAAAGTGTCTCCGAGTCTACGTCCAAAATAACGTCGCTCAACTCTTGTAAATGGTTACCGGAGCAAAACGAAAACACTGTGGAATTTATTCCGACTCCAAAACATTTTATTAGTTTTTGGGGTACAGGCGACGTTGAAAATGTGTGAAAATGGTATTTTTATTACCCTGGCGGCGATACAAAAAGTTAAATAAAATTATCCGGGTTGCTATGATACAGTTCGACTACATTTTTGACACATTTGAAAATTCTTTCAGGCCAGATGCTACACGCAAAAGTTTCTAACAATTTTTTTTTTCGTAATAAAGTGATATCGTTCATGTCAGACAGTAAACTGATTTTGATGAAGATAATAAAATTCTCTTTTGATTAAAATAAAAAATAGTCACTTGGAGTTTAAATGAAAAATAGCAAAAGTCGTTAATTGATTTAGATATCTAACACATGTTCTCGAGGAAGCTCAAAGATATGGTCATAGTCAATAGGGTAAAAGGCGCTTTTCATCGTCAATACCTAGATATAAAAAAAAAGTTCCTCGTCAATTCCCCACTTATACAACACACTTACTCTTTACTCGTCGCTTGCAGATAGAGTAGTTAACCGACCTTATTGATTTTTTACTCGAGTTTGTATTATATATTTAACTCTTGTCCCTTTCTTTGTTCTTCCTATCCTATATAACCTCTGAATCATAAGCTTTGTGCAATAGCGTCTTTAAAACTACATTAGTCAATATAGGTTTTTAGTAAAAATCATAATCGGAAAGCATAGCCTATTTCTAGTGATTTTATCACTAGAAATAGGTATTTTAGTAAGTAAGATGGTATTGAAGTAAAGTTATATCTTGAAAAAGATAAACGAAAATATTTTTAATATACTATCAGGTCATCATAGGTAATGCGAGGTTCAATGTACCATTTCCATGGTCCATGCTCAAAATTTAGCAACGCAGCGTGCCTTGTTCTATATTGACAGTAAGTATTTATAAAATTGTTGCCTGATGACACTTTGATCGTGTCTATCCACGCAATTACAATTTAATATTTCATTAATACGTATAAAAAATACCCTTACGGGACGTCTGGCAAATGTGAGATATCAAATTGGAGTAAAACAATCAAACAATAGAGTTTCGTAATTAGAATCATCAAATTGTACTTATTATTTTAATTATAATACGTAGTAATTATTTTTACAGTCATTTATACAGAGAATAGTATTATTATTATATATTTATTTACACAATTAAGTCGGTGAAGTAGTAGGGGCGTAACACTGTTTGCTAGCATACTGGTCGATTTTAGTGTCAAGACGCGCCAATAGATGTTTCACATCAAAGTTTTTTCTGCTGTGAAGTCTATTAAGTGTCTTAACAAATAAAACTAACATTGCAAATGCGAATGTGAGTTTATTTGTTACGCTTATACGCGGAATAATCGTACAAGAAATTCTTGCTTAAAATATGAGGAACAAGTGCGTGCGAAACCGCGGGCAACAGCTAATACTATATAAAATGAACATTTTTGTGTCATATCCTTATAAGCAAATAGGGTACGAGTTGAATTTTAGTTTGATCCAAAGTTTAAATATAATTCCTTCACGGTCAACATCTCTCGGTAAAAGTCTCTTTTCTACGTAAACTTCATTACATTACATGTATAAAAGCAAGCTGAAATTAAAGAGCCGTATCAGTGTTCACAAGTAAACAACACAGACCACTACAAAAATGATGAAGCTGATGATGTTGTCTTGCCTGTTGGCCGCCTCGTCTGCGGGTTTCATCGCGCCCCTCGCCTACTCGGCACCCTACGCATACCCCGCGGCTCTCGCCTACAGCACGCCTCTCGCCAGGCCCTACAACTACCGCGGCCCGCTGTCCCTGGCTCCGGGACAGCCCGCCAACATTCTCGCCGCTGACGGCAGGCCCCTCGACACCCTCGACGTTAACCTGGACCGCGCCACGCACTACACTGCCAAGGCGTTCGACAACGGATTCCACCTCCTGAAGAAGCGCTCGGTGGTTGCTCCAGTGATCGCCACCCCTCTGGCCCGCTTCGCGACCCCGCTGATCACGCCCGCTGTGCGCGTGGCCTACACCGCGCCCTACGCCGCCTCTTACATCGCGCCTCTCGCCTACACTCGCTCAGCCACACACGTCACCCACGTCTTGTAAACTACATATTTATGAGACACGCAAAATAAAGTAAAATGATTTAAATTTCCAAAAACTTTTTAATTTGATTAACTACAATTGTTTTATTAGATAAATGATGGCACTGAAAATCGCGAAAGATTATTCATAACTGGCTGTTGCCCATGGCTTCACACGTTTTCTTTTCTTATTTTCTACGCTGGAAATTTTAGATATATTATATGATTTTATTCCTCGTATAATAATGCCTTTGTTTAATTTAACTTAGTGTAAAACTTAGGTAAATAGAGAATATGTCAAAAGTTTTAATTGTCAAAACATAATACGTTAGCATAGCAACCATAAAACATTACCATTGCATCGGATATTGTAAATTACAGTGAAATTTTTGTACGGAGATTATTCACGTTTGCTTGTGATTTTTTAAAATTTTTATTTTAGTACATACTTTGTCAGAAAAATTACAAACACAATAAAAAATAATTAGCCAAATAGGTGTAGCCATTCAGAAGTTACGCGGACATATATCATCAACTAATTTTATTTGTACAGAAGATTTGGATGCTGTGATGATGATAGTTAACAAGGGTCAGCTTTTAAGCGCACTAAACATTTCTTTAATATGATTAATTATAGATGAAAACCTTTAGTACTGTTTGAAGGCATACTATCACTCGACGTCAGAAAAGTTCAAATTGCAAATTATAGTACGTTTTTAATCGGTGTTGCAAAATATTATTGATTAAACGTAGATCAATAAAAGGCCAAATTACAACATTTAAAACTGACTTGTTTACATTATTAACTAAAGATACTTTAAACAGCGTTGAGTTTTCTGAAATTACATTAAATCCTAGTTAATTTGAATCATTAGCATATAATGGTCGATAAACTAGTAACTTAGAAAATGGGATCGACGAACGAGACTATTTTTAACATTCACTCGTATTTCTAATATTGCTATCCATATCCAAAAAAATCAATCTAAAGTCTTTTTTAAAGAAATTAACCATGAGAGCTGCGCTTCGCGGTGCACATTTTAAGCCCCAAGGTACAAAACGCGAAGTTTGACGAGAGTTGCTTCCACTAGGTTAACACCCGTGGAACGTTTTTATCGCTTGTACACAATAACAAGCACATCGCGTCCATTCATCATCATATCTCTAATCCTTTCCCACATATATGTGGTCCCAGCCGTCATACCCTAATACCCACCCTTCTTACATATATCATCTTTAACACAAATCATCGTATACTTTTTTCGGTCTCTCTTTACCATTGTAACCATCCACGTTTATTCTCTTCACTTTCTACTTTCATCGCGTTCATTCCTAAATGTCATTATTAAGTAGGGTAACGTGTTTCGCATTTCTTCGAATTAGGACCTTTCCAACATCAATTATGAAATCATCATCATCATCTGAGGCTCTACAGCCGCGGCTGGGCCAAGGCCTGGTCAAGTAATTTTTTCCATGTAGCACTTTGGGCTTTTTGTCGCCAGCTCTTGACGACGACATTTTTTGGATCTCGCACGACGTCATCCAGCCATCGTATGTTCGGCCTACCCCTTGTTCTACCACCATCTAATTAAAACCATATTTATTAATTGCTACGTGAAAACCAGAAGGAGGGGGTGACCATCCGTAGTATATACAAAGACCTGCATCTTTGTATATACTACGGATGGTCACCGAGGACGAAGGTGGGTAAAATAATGCAAGAAATAGGTCATGTAGTATGGCTATTTTCCATAATAATAATACTCATTTTTAAGCACTTGCTTAAAATGCCAAAAAACAACAATTATATTGGTATCTACGCGGACGAAGTCGCGGGTACAGAATAGTTTATTTTACCTTCACCATAATAAGAATACAACTATTCCTTTAATAGATTAAACAAATAAATTACAGGAAAATCAATAATGTAAACGTTTTGTCTAAGCCTTTCTCACGGCCGTATTTAATCGTTACCCTAACTAATATTATATTTACGAATATGAGTTTGTCTGTTTGTTTATTACGCTGTCACGCGTAAACTACTGGACAGATTATGATGAAAATTTGTAACATATTTCAAAGAGTATAGAAAATGACATAGGGGCTTTTATGTCGAAAAAAAAATGGTTGAAGAGGATACGAAAATAAACCTAATTAATATGGATTGCCGTGGTGCCATGGTAATGTATGACACAGCAATAACATCTTTTTGACATTTTGTTAAGGCATATGACACACATTACCTTGCCAACCAATCACAACTTTTTGATTTTTACCATTTTTATACGACAAATTAAGTTAAAAAAAATTCCAGATAATAAAATATTAGTTATTCAAGGCACTTAAATGTCAAATAAAATGATCTGTTAATATTAACGAGTATTAAAACATCCTTTAATAATCGTTCTACCCGAAATTTTCCTTTACACTGGCTCTTATCAAGAAGAGCTAATCGCCGCTGCTATCGTATGAATTTTAATATTACAATATTATTTGCAAATAATATATGCATAAAATGCTAATAATGAAACCATAGCCATTGTTATTTTTGGATTATGCAACTTTCTAATTTTGGAAAAATTCTTAAAATCAGTTCATTAGTTTCATAAATTACCGAACACAAATAAACAAATCTTGCTCTGAACGATACTAGTTAATTTCAATAGGATATTAACACAATTTTGTCACAGTTGCTATTATCACGTACATTATACGTGAAAACCCAGATTTTATTAATTACTCTGTAAAATACTTACACTTTACTCTTAAATTACTGTTTGCACTATAACTTTTGGCGCTCATTCGATCGATCGGAATTTTTACTAGAGCACAGATATTATTTAATTTAATGGAAATCTAAGTACAATCAAAACTTCAAGAAATTGGATATCGATTTAATCTAAGCGTTGGTATTCGACATTTAAATTAAATCGATATCCATCAAATTTTATTTAATTTAAGACCTAAAATAACTGAACCTATTATTCTGACAAAGAATTACTGTTCATTAGAAATTGTGAGGCAAAAATATACATCATTAATGCCCTAGTAAACAATGAACTTTAGCTGCAGTGCAAAAGTAGTCTCGTCATGGTCAACGATGCATTCCGACGACGCCTATCAATTTACTCTGAGCACCTATATAAGCACATAGCGGCGATGTCACCAGTATCAGTGTTTGCACGTCCCGTGAACAGCACAGACCGAGTCCAAGATGATGAAACTGGTGGTGTTGTCCTGCCTGTTGGCCGCCGCGTCTGCGGGCCTCATTGCGCCCCTCGCCTACTCCGCTCCTCTCGCCTACGGAGCGGTCTGGGCGCCGTCTAACTACCGCGGACCCCTGTCCCTGGCACCCGGACAGCCCGCTAACATCCTCGCCGCTGACGGCAGGCCTCTCGACACACTGGACGTCAACTTGGACCGCTCCGCTCATTACACCGCTAAAGCCCTCGACGGGTTACACCTTTTGAAGAAGCGCGCTGTAGTCGCTCCTGTCCCTGTCCTTGCTGCTCCCGTCGTCGCACCTGCTGTTGCTTTGGCCGGCGCTCACGTCGTTTCACCACTGTTAGCTCCAACTGTGCCTCTTCCGGTCAACCATGCAGCCATCGCCCACGTTGTATAATAATCAAGTGGAACACAATGATTTAAAATACAAATAAACATTGTCATGAAATATAAATGTATTTTGTATTACCTCATTTTAATATTATTTATTAGAAGGCCCGCGAATGGTAAATATTACCTTTGCAAAACTTGGCTACGTTGTGGTGGGATAAGCATCGCTATCGCTGGTACTCTCATCGATTCAAAACAATATGTTATCATTGGGTATTCCAACGATAACATATTGTTTTGAGGTCAATAATCAAGATAAAAACATCTTATAATCTTTTAATTTTGACCAAAAGAACTTAAGGGGATGAATTTTGCAAAAGTGCCGCTATAGGTTTTTAATTATAAATACTAAAAAATGTTTATGTAACTTTGTTAGTAATGCTGCTGAAGGACAAAATATTTCTACAAACAAACTTTCATCTCGTTTTTGTGTTAAGTGATCGCTACCCCTAGACATCCGCAACAAGCACATTTGTTGCAAATGCGTTGCCTACTTTTAATAGACAGAGGAGGGCATAGATAGGAATAAGAATATTTCCTTTTTCCCGTTAACCCCCTCCCCGTCCAATCTTCTGTCTCTCTCAAATCATCTCTCATCTCTCTCAAATCTAAAAATCCGATGAATTTAGAAAAATCCATTTTTAACCGACTTCAAGAAGGAGGAGGTTATTAATTCGTCTGTATGTTTTTTTTTATGTTACCGACCGACCGAGTGAACCGCCCCGGCTTCGCCTTGTTATTTTGAAATCAGTTTTTTTGAAGTCGGTTTTGTTTTTGTTTAAAAGTTTATAGTGCTCACCTACGTAATAACGGTATTCTCAAGGAGCATTCAGGGAATCTAGGCTTAGTAGCTTGAGCTGTGCGTTCATATATCAGACAGTCAGTTTCTTTTATATAGGGTGTTCGGAAACGATGTGTACAATGGAAGACCACAGATTCCTTGGTCAAAAATATGACGATTTAACACTCTCTTACTAACTTACTCACACTCGAAGTTGCTTAGTTTGGACGCTGGAGGGCTTCAAAGATGATCAAAACATTATCATTTTTTTAAATATCTCGAAAAGCGTTAAATGGTTTTTTTTATCATATAGCTAAGTTGCGTTAAATCGTCATATTTTCGGCCAACGAATATGTGTTATTCCGATGTACACGTCATTTCCGGACATCCTAAAGATATATATGTAGATAAGTGATTTGGTCACGACTTAGTCATAATTATTGGTAAATACGCTAAACTGAACCATATCACACTTCAACCTTGTCTGTCACTGTCACCGCAAGGAACTAATAGTTAAATTTATTCAATACGGGACTTCAGACAGGCAGAATTGTATTAAAACTCGCCATCCTTGAGTTCGAGTCCAGGCTTTTATTTAAATATAGCTGTTGACGCTGCTTCGTGCGTGTTCCTTTCTTATTTTTTCCTCGCTGGAAATTGTACCTTGTTTTCATAAATAATATAGCTTGAAAATATTGGAAATATCAAAAAGTTACTATTGCCATATTATACATTACTACGGCAACCGATATGAGGTTATTTCTTCTATCCGGTTACAACGTTTAATTTCTAAAGTATAGAAAATACGATTCTTCTTAAAGAAAAACATAGCAAAAGTTAAATATCCGAACGTGGTGTCCAATCAAAACAAGATCGGAACCAAAAGCGAATCTTCTTTAGGACGCTAACTTACAGAATACAGACACGAATATGAACTTGAAAATATTAACTTAAGTTTAGTGTTCAGGTTTGAGATTCGGCATAGTCAGAGAAATCATTATGCTAACGAGATAGCTCACATGCTCAAGGTCAGAAGCATAAGCGCGGTTATTGAAAATTATTGAAAGTCAAACCACAGTGAGTTTTTCCATCAGTGCTTTTCTTTCTTAGTACTCAAATCGTTGTCAAATCATGTGTGATTTTAAAACCGCCTAAAAGTTCTAGTATGTAATTATGCATCTATATAGTGATCTAAGCTTTTGAAACCATCTCAGTATTTAGGACTATAGACATAAACCATTAGGAATATACAATACTGTCTTCTAAGCAGAATGCATAAGAGTGATTGAAGCAGCACCAGCCATACCTGCAAGAAGGGTCTAAGATGAGAATTTCCGTATACTCTGGCCGTGGTACCAGCACTGAATAGCAACATAATGACCTTAGGTCTTATTTACGAATCTCATCTACTACTCAATAAAGTAGGGTCCGAGAATAACATAACCCGGTGGGGTTCCAGTAACCGAGCAATCGGCCCAGAGGCTATCATCGGGCTACCACACGGATACTTAAGGTCGGAAGTAATGAGGAAACATCACGCAGCTCACTGCAACCTATGGAACAACACGAAAGAATGCAGACTAAGAAGAGAAGCCTTTCAAAACATAAATAGACTGATCTCAAGTAGTTTACCCCATTTAATTAAATCACAAATCTGGACGGTCGGAGCGACGCTCACAGGTCACAGTTTATTTAATAAACATTTGTTTATCGTACGTGTTACAGGCAGTCTTTTATATACAGGGTGCATGGAGAATGAAGAAACGGCGACTCACTTACTGCACTACCCCGCAGTGTCTGATTATATAGGTAAATATCTCGGCTCGCCGGGATCACTCCTGGTTATCCTGATCATTGTTGCAAAGTAGC
>JWHW01046285.1:0-13303 GCA_000931545.1 Papilio glaucus
TACCATAAAAAAAAAAAAAAAAATTCTTCACGCCTATCTTCTGGGAGGTTGTGGTATTTCACCGGTCGTGCCGGCCCATTCGTGCAACAGATACTGTTGTTGCGGGCTCTACTACTACAAATTTATATATAAATAAATAAAAATGCGCCCGTAACTCAGATGGGTAGGCAGAGATTATGGGTTTCCATTTGGTGCGATCCTGTCACACATCTCTCACTTCTTCATCATCCATACATCTATACATGCTCGTCAGTTACTCATTATATCGTCCTTCTTTAGTATGTCAATAATCTGATCGATATAAGTTCTCCCTGGACGTCGTTTGTTATCCTCTCTTCATTCATCATTTCAACATACCCGTTTGTTTAAAATATGCGTATGTGATGCATTAACAGCCCAAAGACTTCTGTATTAGATTACGGATATTATAAATTATAGCTAAAGACGTCTATGTTAGGTTACTTATAGCTTAACCACATCTTACGATAACCAAAGAATTTAGGGAGTAGTGGCTATGGTAAACTTCTGACATATTATTAACTGATAAATAAAGCTTCTTGTTGGAAACATTCATTTCTTTACTGAACAAGTAATAATGCTCGTACACAAATGATATTTCTGAGCACTATTCCCGTTGAATGTGAAAAGTAAACAACAATGACAACTCTTACTATTGTAATAAATAAACAATTAGTATTCATGTAAGAGTTCCGACAAAACATCTACAATGATAACTACGTATCATTCTATCTCCGTCAGACACATTAGACTCAAGATTTACCATAAAGATCGGTCGAAATATTTTACACCCCTTCATCAGTGCACGCTCGCAACCTTGACAGTTGACCTTGACTTTGACCGAGATGGACCGTTATAGTCTGGTGGTATACCTACGCTGAGTTGGTCTGTACGGGACCATAACTTTCGAATGTTCTTGCCCTATTCGGTCGACAAACAATCAACAATTTTTCAAGCAATGTCATTTTGTAAAGAATTACATTTACTATTGCCTACACGATCTTGTAGAGAGGCTCCCAGTGCTGTGTGCCCCTCCCCCCCATTTAAAAAAAAACTTTTGTTACATTGAAAAGTTATATTCGTTTTTCTGTCTGTAATTGTTACTTTAAATAATTACTTTAATTGCTTTACAAAAAGCAATAATTCTTCTGTAAACTCAACTTTAAGATTTACATATCTATAATTCCATCTTTAAAAATTTAGGTTTATCTATAAAATCTTTAACAGACCTCAGCTTTCGCTCACTTTCACCTACAAAGATACGCATGACGTTGATACATATAATTCAGTATGTTGTTACGTTCACAACTAGTGGCTTGTCCAGGTCTCTAGTCCTATTATGGGCCTTAAAAGATCGATCTTATCCATGTTTTAATTCTCATGCATACACTTAAACTCATCCGTACATAGTATATCGTTCACAACGTCAAATTAAATTGAACATTACCAAACAAAAGCATGTAAACATATACATTTGTATATGTTTACATGCTTTACAAAAGTGTTGAACATAATCGTGGCTCTCGGTGTATCATGCGATAATAGTTACCCTTCCCTGGAGCCCAGTCACTGCAAAGAGCGTCCACCGAAGCGACGTAAGGGCTCAGCGACCTGCCAATCCGGTAATATAAATAAAGTTACAGCGCGAGCTGAGCCCTTATGCTAAGTTACTCTTAAAGAGGTTTAGGCATGGCACCTTCAGCGCCCGGCCGCCTCGAACTCGATGAGTCTCTAGATGCCTTTTCCAGACAGTGCCAAGTCGGTCACAAAAAAAAATCCGGCTCTCGATGTTTTACAGGTCACATTCCGGTGAGCGTGCTCAGGATTTACGAGTAGCTACATTAATTTCCCCCTCATCTCAAATCTATTATCAGATATTTCTCCGTCTTTTTGTTGAGGTATATACCGCATATGAACAGATCGATCTAATTATTTATTGTAAGGACATAAGAGGATCAGAACAAGTTTTCAGCGTCATTGTTTTTTAACCGACTTCAAAAGAAGGAGGTTATCAATTCGGTGTTTTTTTTTTAATGTATGTACATTTATTAATCCGTGATTTATGATCCGATTTCGATTATTCTTTTTTTGTTCGACAGCTAGTGCTCGCCATTTGGTCTAATTTTTTTTTATTCAAGATCCGACCAGTAGTTTTTGAGTTATTCTTAATAATGCATAATATGACAACGCTGAGTTTTACTTTCTTGGCTTACGTAGGCAAAACTATAGGACTTACATTAAATGGTGTATGAAATATTTGTAATATCTTCATATCTTCAAACCTTTTAATAGGTAGCACATACAAATAATAGTATTTTATGAATATTAAAGGTATTCGGTTTGTATAAGAGGTGTATTTAATTAAATCTTTATTAAGTTATTTTGTACTTTTTAGTTTTTGAAGTCGGTTTTTTTTAAACGTAGTTTTTTTTGTCCGATTATGCTTCGAATACCTTCAAGAGAACAGTGAATGTGAATTGGCCACAACAGATGGCACAGCACTGTGGTCAAGCACTAGATTAATTATTATAATAAAAAGGTGAATTTAATATACATTACGTAAAAATGTGTATTTTTTTTATAAGAGAAGGGGGCAAACGAGCGGCGGGAACACCGTGGTAATCAACGTCGCCCATGGACACCTGCAACACCAGAGGAACTGCAGATGCGTTGCCGGCCTTTAAGGAAATGATACGCTCGCTTCTTGAAGAACCCTAAGTCGTACCGGTTTGGAAATACCGCCGAGGACAGACCGTTCCACAGCGCGGCTGTGCGTGGCAGGAAATTTCACGAGAACCGCACTGTGGAGGAATGCCAGCCATCCAGGTGGCGTGGATGATACCTGGCGGTCTGTCGTGTCGTCCTATGACGAAACTTGGCGGCAGGAATCATTCCAAACAGTATAAGCTTAACTTTGTAAGATCGAAGATTTTATTTAGCAGTAGGTGGCAAACAAGCAAACGAAACAATCCACCAGATATTAAGTGACCGCTACCCATAGGCATCCTTCCTATCCTTTCCTTTAACAGCGGTAGAGTCCGCAACAACAATATTTGTCTCGCAAATGGGCCGGCTCGACCGGTGAATAATCACGACCTCACAAAAGATAGGCGGGAAGTAGTATTATTCTGCGTTTCGTCTGATGAGTGAGGTGCCGGAGTACTAATTGTAGTCCTCTTCCCCCTTCTATCCTTTAGTACTAAGGATAGGATAAAAGAGGGGAAAGGATTTCACGGAAGAGGGGATGAACGGGGGGGAATGGAAGTATCCTTTTTCCTGTTTATCTCCTCCTCTGTTAATTAAATGTGGGCAACGCATTTGCAACTCATTAGGTTGTTACAGATGCCTATGGGCATCGGTCACCTAATATGGTTAACTGCTTGCTAGTTTGTCACCTTGTTTATTAAAATAAGGATGGGAAGTAAAAGAGAAGTAGAATTAGGCCTGTTATCGATCGAAGAAGCATTCGTTCAGCTCAACATTCCAAACACTTTTGATTCCTGATAAGCCAAAGCATCGCACCACACACATAGCATTATTATTGAGTTCACATATACCGTGGCCATTGTAAGCATGTCTAACGTGAACTCGCTAATCACAGTCGATGTAAATACCGTCGTGAATTTGTCATAATGGTGATCGTTTTATAATTGCATGTCTTTAGCTGAGGCGTGAGACCTTGTAGCGGGGCTAATATAAACATCTTAACTGACATTTTTAAAATAAATATAATTATTATACTTTATTATTTATCTAAATAAACATATTAAGCTTGTTACTACGAGTTAATTTGACTTTTTTAGGAAGCAAGGTGCGCCCATCAACAAGCAAATGAGTCGCAGATGCGTTGTCTTCCTTGAATGGGACGGGAAAAGTATGTTGCCTTTTTACCCATCTACCCTGTCCCCGTCCAATCCTCTCCTTCCCATCCTATCTATATTAAGAAAGGATGGGAAGAGAAGAGGACTGGAATTAGGACTCAGGCACCTCATTCATCGGACGAGACACAAAATACTTCTGATTCATGCCTGTCTTCTATGAGGTCGTGGTATTTCATCGGTCGAGGTAGCCTATTCGTGCAACAGATGTTGTTGTTCTACAACTGTCAAAAATTTTTGACTTCCACAAGCAGTAGGGAAGGGATTCTTAATAGCGCCTTTCCTTAGTAGTAGCCGGTAGACTTGAGTTAGACATCATCTAACAACGCTGACACTAAGTTTCAACATAAATTTGCTTTGTTAATTTATCAACTTTTCAACAGTAGTAGAGCCCGCAACTACAACATCTGTTGCACGAATGGGCCGGCTCGACCGGTGAAATATCACGACCTTACAAAAAACAGGCGTGAAGTAGAAGTACTCTGCGTTTCGTCTGATGAGTGAGGTGCCGGAGGCCTAATTACAGTCCTCTTCCCCTTCCCACCCTTTCCTTATAAGGATAGGATAGGAACGGGAAGAGGATTGGACGGGGAGAGGGGGCGGGGAAAAGGAAATATCCTTTCTCCTGTATATCCACTCCTCTGTCCAATAAAGGTAGGCAACGCATCCGCAACACATTTGCTTGTTTAGGATGTCTATGGGTAGCGCTCACAGAACATCAGGTGATCCGCTAGCTCATTTGCCACCTTCTACCATAAAAAAAAAACTCATTTTTAATTAATCTTTTAACAAACCTTGCTCAATTTTAGTCGTAAATACCTCCTTCAAGTTGCAGTTTGTTCCTCTATTTCAAATAGCATCATTAAAAGTCGTATTACAACATTTTAAGGGCCACATTAATTTTACAACTATGCCTTTATATCAATTATTTTTATATTTATATCAATACTGTACAATCATTACATTTGTCATTTCGTTTGCTAAACGGGTTTGAACATATTTTTGGCATGTTGACCTTGATATTAGGTTGGTATCACACTGAGATTAAACTAAAACTTCTTGGATTAAAATAAATTAAAATACGCACTCGTGCCCGTGATCCAGAGGAGTAGGCAGATATTACGATTTGCTGCGTTCCGGGCACACTCTCGCTTCTTTTATATCCATGCATACAATACTCGTAGGTTATGAGTACTCTTTTGTGAATGGCATATGACTTATATTGTGTGTTTTAGATCACTAATATGAGTAAATTCTTCTTCTTCTTGTTGCACTACGGCCCTTTGTGCACCTTGGCTTGGTCTAGCAATTTATTCCACGTCGGCCTGTGTGTGGCCACAATTCTCCAGTTCTCTATCCCAACTTTATTGGCGTCTCGATTCACGCTGTCCTACCCATGAAGATTTGGTCTTTTTCGACCTCGACGACCATCGGGAAATGAGTATGATTATACCATGCATATACTCGTATACAATAAAGTTGATGCGATCGTTAAGATAATCGGAAAGGGTACCCTGAACCATCAGTTAGTTTTTATACTTCACGCCATTGGCCTGTCCTTCCGATTGATATATTTTACAGTTAATCGTACCCATTCTCGGTGTATCGCTGCCTTTATCGTGTACAACCAATCAGTGTCACACGATCGCATTTTTTAAGCTTCGTAATACTGGAATATATAATTTGGCCATTACGTAAAAATGAAGCAAATATGACGAACTGAAATGTAATTTCTTAACTTTAGTTTTGGCTACCTATATTTAAAAATAAAACATTATTGTTCACTTTTAAAAAAGATCTCATCGCGTCTCCATTTACATGCGCTTTCACATTTTTATTGCTTCATACATACCCACGGAATCATTTCTTCAATTCTGACTTATCATCGCGACAGCGCCTTTGCCAACCATGATGTACTATGTTTAATAACGTTTATTAGCTATAAACGTTCTTAAACATATTACATTACATATGTATATTTTCACGAAGATCAGGAGAACCAGATATATAAATACATACCAGTAATACTTTTTTATGGTAGAAGGTGGCGAACGAGCAAGCGGATCACCTGATGTTGAGCGAGCGCTACCCATAAACATCCGCAACAAGGAAAATGTGTTGCAGATGCGTTGCCTACCTTTAATGGACAGAGGAGGACATATACAGGAAACCTTTTTCCTTTTCCCCGTTACCCCCCTCCCCGTCCAATCCTCTTCCCGTTCCCATCCTATCCTTATGAAGAAAGGGTTGGAAGGGGGAAGAGGACTGAAATTAGGCCTCCGGCACCTCACTCATCAGGCGGAACGCAGAGTACTTCTACTCCACGCCTGTTTTCTGTAAGGTCGTTGTATTTCACCGGTCGAGTTTTACCTCCTTCTAAACCTTTGGGGTATGGGGATTAAGAATATTTATCATATATGAGTAAACAATCGTACAATAAAGAAAAACATTCACAAATTTTAAGAGACACCTGTGAAAATTATTGAGTAACAACCATGAATAATTATTTAATGTACTTTCGTACTCACGTTCGCACTTCTAAACACAATGTTATTTTCGTGCAACAGAACACCTCGATTGAACTTTCACTTTGAGGAAATTTGAAGGTATCGTTACAAGTGAGATGAAATAAAATCTATATCGTTTGAGAATTTATAATAGGAACAATCTTACACTTGTCTAAGCCTAACGCAATTCTAAAAAATAAATATGTTTAATTGTCTAACACTAAAACATTCAAGGAGGAGTACTAGGTGCCCAATGGAAATCCATGATCTCTGCCTACCCCTCCGGGTTACGGGAGTGAGCACATATTTATTTATTTAAAACTACGTTTTAACTAGTTCATATTTAAATCGACGTGAAGGTCGATGACCTACCAATTCTCTCACACACTTTAAAACATAAATTTGCCTTGTGGTTCTTCTTTCATTCATCCTTTTATCAGCCCTATAAATCCCTATTTATATATTCCTCTAGAACCCACTATCTTTCTTGCAGATGCCCACCAAACTTAAAAAAGGTCTAATGATTTTTTGAAAGACAACGTTAACAATGGTTATTGCTGCATGCTTCAAACTCACTTTGGTCGCGCACAATGAAACTAAATTGACCAACGTCTCTAGAGAATTATGATAGAAAGCTCTGTTCCAAGTGAGCCTAAGCTTTCTTTTGCGTTTTATTAAATAGACACATTAGTACTAACCTAAATATTTACTCTTTGATATTTTAAAGGTTAACAGTGGTGAAGTACCATGTCCTTACAGAAGACAGCCGTGAAGTAAAAGTATTCTGCGTATCGTCTGATGAGTGAGATGCCGGAAGCATTAATAATAGTTCCAGTCCTTTTCCCCCTCCGTGAAAGGAAAGGGTTTGACGGGAAGGGGATAGATAGGAAGAGAAAATATCCTTTTTCCTATGTCCTCTTCTCTGTCCATTGAGGCTAGGCAACGCATCTGCAACTCACTAGGTTGTTGCAGCTGGCTATGGGCATCGGTCACCTAATATAGTGAACGGCTTGATCATCTACTACCTTGTTCAATAAAAAAAAAGTAAAACGACCGTCCGGGTTCAATATGTTATTCACGGAGCCAAAGTATTTACGAATGACGGCCAAATACAAACATTCCGCAATACAATCGACCTTCCGCAATATGGATCGACGATCTTGTCAGGTTGCTGAAGTCCTGAAATTAGGTTGGTAAGGGAAATTTCTTTATATCGATTAATGAGGAGGAGCTACGACCTACGATGATTTATAATACAATACAATTTACAAAAAATAATTTACTTAAAGCTTTTTGTGCATAAATGTATTGCTTATGAAATAAGCTTTTTTGTTAGAGCTTTACTAAACTAAGACTTGTGTGTAGATTAAGTTAGATCGATAATCCGCATCAATCCATTTCTAACCTAGTCACAGGTCACTTCAACTTCTATGCAATGTCATTGAACTCTGTGTACACTTGAAAAGTGAAAGGATTATCTCCCGAGTGCTCGAGAGAACGGTCATAGTGTTGCTACCGGCATCACAAGGGTCCCGTATGTTACAATTGTGTACAGATATACTACCTTATTATATACTACTTTAATCATAATATAAAACAACTCTCGCCCGTCCAAACATCATGGAACAACAAAATACTATCTCACTTATTTAAAACTAATACAAACGAGAGCGATGAGATTTTCGTTTTTTTTTTTTAAATAAAGCTAGAAATAAAACACATATCATAACTTGACAAACCATTGATGAAGAAGCACCTTCATTTGATATCGAGTGATCAGTGATCCCGGATAACTCAACCATTCAAATATTTAAAATGAATTAGAAAAAAAAATCGATATCTCGTTGATGCTCAATAATATTTTAAAAAATGCCTACAAGATAATATTTTGCAGGTTCATCTCATAAAAAATATCATCTCCGTAACAGACAAATTAAATTAGACCAACCCCTATAGATATATCCCTCCACATTCATATCTAAAACTCTGTGTCCCGTGCCATTATTTTCTTCCTCTTCTCCATTCTTCCTACTAACATACCCATACTTTGCTAACCTTTTACTTCTTAATTTCTTAATCACTGGTGCTATTTTTAAATATTGACAATAATTTCATTCGCGACAAAAAATTTCCAAGGTCTACTAATCTTACAGTGTGTTCACACTGCCGTAAAGTTCCACAAAAAACATATTGTCATCTCAATTTTAAAGAGAGAAAGATTTTATCGCGATAAGATTTTACCCCTGGTAAAAATCTACAACCTATGAATTCAAGATATTTATTATAGCACCAAATTATAACCGGATAACACAAAGGATTACAAATCTTTCATTGACGGATGTGTGTTCGACGTGCTTTACGTGGGAACAGCCAAAAATTCCACTATCAACGTACGTGAGGCGAATCTTAACGATACAAGATGCCCGTGTGTTTGAATGACTAAGATCCGATTGTAAATAGGTTTATTAAAGTTTTCCAAATTCCTAACGTGAAAGGTGGTTTGTTTTTTGGTTTATACAAGGGTTAGAGTTTTTTGCTAACTAAGTACTCGGTGTTTTTTTGTATAGTTAACGAAGATTTTTAAAGCACAACATTCAGATTTTCCAGGTTAGTAACAATCATTTAAACTTCGATATGGATTTTGCTAAGGGACAATATCTTGTATTTCTTAGGCTGCGGGAGACACCTAGCAGATGCCGTGGCGTATGTAGAAAAGAAAGTCATAAAATAGTCTGCAAAACAACGCACACCCATTTTCCCAAGCTCGACCGAGACACAGCAATCAGCAAATCGCATGACCTCAACTAGTAACCTGGATGTCATTATAATACCGACTGCTCCCACGTCACAAAATAGTAACTCACTAATATACCGATATCGATAAGTTAGTGCTTCACTATTGTGACACTTTTTGTTTTTCTAACTATTATTATAGCTGCGAATGTGTTATTGGTAACATATATTATTTGGGATGTAGGAAAAGATATATCTGGTGAATTTTATCCTAAAAAAAATCCCAAGGGATTGGAAAACCTAATATGGCAACCTTGCCATGGTATGCTGTGACAACAACATCTTTTTGACATTTACATGTAAGTCCAAGTAATTATACTCGTCATCAAGTTACAAAAATCCAGTTGAGAAGCTAAGAAGTGACTCCCTGCGAAGCGAAAAGTGGGAAATAAATATTCATAAGAAGAACCTGTAGTCCATAGCCATTATAATATGCAATAATATAGTAACACTTTCCGGTGATGCAGTCACCATCCGTGACGAAGACAAACTTTTACTTCAGCATAAGTGTTTGCGCTCTCTAAATAAAGTAGGGCTGATATTTAGAAAATATCTACTGATAAATTCCTAGGATTAAACTGAAGGTAAATTGGATTAATATATCAGGTACAATTTATAAAGTTAAATAGTCTCAGACTGAACAAAAAGTCCGTCAAAATATTAAACTCATCAAACTATTTAAAATAATATGATGATGTGATAACGATACAGTTTTCATCTATTCACAGGGCAGTTCTTTGTTATTTATGTCACTCTCTTCCCTTCCTTACGTTGGTCACATAATTTAAGATAAGTGCAAAAGTGGCGGTGTTTGGCAGGGGACATCCTAGGTGAACTTATATCGATCAGATTAGTGACACACTAAAGAATGAGGACGTAAGGAGTACCCGTAACCTACATGCATGTATAAATGTAGATGAAGCGTGAGAGTTGTGCCAGGATCGCTCCAAATGAAAATCCATGACCTTTGTCTACCCCTCTGGGTTAGGTGTAAGCGCATACTTTATTTTATAATTAAAAATAAAACTTAGAAGTGCAAACTTTCATCTCTTCTCCATCCCATACTTAGTTCTAAATGTTCAAAAGAACTGGGACTATGAATTATGCCTTTGGTTTTAATCAACTTACTTTTCTTTATATTGTTCGCATTCGTTTCTAATTTTCCTCGTGGGAAATTCTTGTAATTTGATCGCGTGTATACTTTATATATACATTGTATTATTATATAGGGATTATATAAGAATACTATGTATATATAACTTTATTATTACTTATATATCATTGTTGTTGTCAAAAAATTATTATTATATTACTATGGCAACCTAACCTAAACCAAATATTAGGTTATATTTTTATGGCCTTCGGGAAGGTGTTTTTATTTAAATAAAAGGCAAAATTTCCTTAGCTATATTACTGGCAAAGTGTTCAAAGATATAATTTTTTCGTTTCCTTTTAAGTAATCTACATTTAACCAAGGCCTAAGCTCAGCTATCAACAGACTTTAAAATAAGACCTAACAAAACAACGGCCTTCAAGACTCTGTGGTGTTTTATTTGTTTCTCTGCAGATTGACACACTTCGTGACTACACTCTTTTACTATTTCTGACTATTATAGCAATTTGTAGAGCGAGTTACACTTTGTATTACACAATGTTATGTTGTTAAAGATTTTTTTTCATGCTTTTTTTCACAGAAGATAAACGAACAACCGGGACACCTAGTGTTATACGACTATCGGTATTGGTGGAAATAATTTCCAGGGTAGAATGGAACGAGGGGGTGCATTGTTACTATGTGAGGTTTTGGTCTCCCTAATTGAACCGGCATACCCATACAATCCATATTTCGGTCGCAATTCTATGACTTACCCGGGTACAATATGCCGCATTCAATACTCACTGCGACTAATATCTACTATACAAAATCTCTAACAGTTCCAATTTAGTATTGTGCTCAAATCTCCAGTTTATTCCTAACCTCTTTGCTCAGTTTGTACGCGAGTTGCAATCAAATTTCTACCCATGATTAGTGTTTATTGCGATGGTATAATTCAATGTACTACAAACTTTCATAGCATTACCTGCCTCTGCAAACGGGTTCCGCGTGGTTTTCTACATGCGGCGATTTGTTTCGAACCACTCGTTTTTGTTCGGGAGTAAAATGTTAACAATACAACTTGTTGGTAGGTTTTCTATGGACAGTCGCCTACCAATTAAGATATATTGCAATTTTGTTACATTCCAAAAAGGAACATATACATATATATAGGAGAGAAAAAGGTATATATTTCAACGAAAACAAAAAAAAAATGAAGCGCCGAAGAATGAGTTTGCTGTCTTACGACGTAATATGTAAAAAATTATATTTTACACAAATTTTGCTTTTATTACAAAATCTGTTCTTAAAATACACGTTTTTGTATGAAGCCCGCAGATTAATTAAAGTAGGCAGAAGCTAAAACCTTCTTCTGACCTTATCCGTTGCCATCTTATCATTAAATTTTAGCGTTAAATTCTATCGCTGCAGCTGCAAATCCTTTGATTCTTATCGAGGTGCTTGACAATAAATTCTTATGATCTAAATCAATTATAATCACTAATAATGGTGTCAAAAATGATAGAAAGCACGTAAACAAAGACAGACATAGTTTGCAGATCGCAAATTGAACGGTAATGTGACTATGATGAAGATCGCTTATGACTCAGCTCGTTATCGCTTAGAATATTTATAGATAACATAATTATATACAAGTGAGATAAATAAGAGACTTGCGGACAGACATACATACATAAGGACGTTGATTTGAAACCGCCATATGCCTACTATTGTAAACTATCTTCTAATTCAAAGTAAAGCTGAGTTGGATTTTTAGTGAGAATGGTTAAACAAATTCGCTACAATTTTTACTAAAAAAAAAGTCGATAATAACTAACCATTTATTTGTTTACACCCTTTACAAAAAAACCTTTAATTTTTTTTCTAAAAAAATGTTGCACTTTTTTCTTATTATTCTTATCAACAAATATTGTCGTTAAAACTTTATTCCCGGTATGTGTTGATAGGCCCAATCAAATTGACATAAATCAAATAGGACAAAAAATATAGTTAAGTGTACAAATACCCGTTCCAATATAATACAATACAGGCGAACAATTGTCAAGTTCACGATCTTCGCAATGACCGCTTAATTTCTAAGGCTTTCACGCAACCTAGTATTATGAAACCTGGACTTCACTTTTACTCCCAGACCACTGAGAAAGTACATTCTGTCATTTCGGTGAGTTTTTATCTACGTGCAGCCACCTTCGAGGGGTGCGGAGAGGTATTTAAGGTTATAGCATTCGCGCCGGCGCACAGTCTCACAACAGACAGCTCACAATGTGGAGGACGTGCGCAATCTTCGCAGTCATCGCCGCGTCCGTCGCGCACCCCGCACAAGACACCGGTCCTACTATAAACGACATAGAAACCATCAGCGAATGCCTCAAGAAAGAATCCACATCATGTTTAAAATACAAATTCTTCTCGTATCTCGACAAAGTGATCGGACAGAAGGAAACTTTCCCGTTATCCGATGGAGTGACTGTTGTGAGAGCTAACGATGCCCCAGCCGATTTCGGAGCGCCCAGATCGTTGGATCCAGTTGCAAGATTGAAGAGGTATTTCGAAACCCACGCGATTCGTGTAGAAGTCAAAGGCTCGGATGTTATTGATGCGGTGTCAGGTGCAGGACGAGCATTCGAGGATACAGTGTCAAATTTTACAGAAGACAATGATGTCACGGAAGAAGGAAGAGGGAAGAAAAAGAAAGCTGCTAAGATCCTAGGACCGCTCCTCGCTGCAGTGGTGCTGAAGATGATGGCTTTGTTACCTTTGGCGATAGGAGCGGTCGCCCTGATAGCTGGGAAGGCGTTAGTGATAGGAAAACTGGCGTTAGTTCTATCTGCGGTAATAGGATTAAAGAAGTTGCTGTCACAACAGAAGCATGTTACTTATGAGGTGATCGCTCATCCGCATACATCATCGAGTCATACTTCGAGTCATGATTATGGCGGCGCGAGTGGTTACGGTGGTGATACGGGTAGCTACAGCAGCGGCGGCGGACA
>JWHW01046285.1:13308-30925 GCA_000931545.1 Papilio glaucus
ACGGTCCATAGAATCTCAAAGCTTGGCATACTCCGCGCAAAAACCTCAGTAACGCGACTAGTAGACTAGTTCACCGACCTATTTCCCGTGACGATTTCTCTGCGTCGCCCTCTCGATGTTGAATTATTTATTGTTCGTTGTGTGAGTGTGGTGTGTAACGTTTTATTTATTTTGACTGACTATTCATGTAAGCTTTTATTTATCTGCCATTGAACGCAATAAGTCACTACTGTCTTCTTTGTATGCCTTATAGGCAATTTGTAGCTATATTTATAGTGGTTTATATAATATTTAGTACTATCATATATTATATACCTAAGATTATGTACAATTATTTATTATGATTATTATTTTAATTATTTAGCCTAGTATTAGCAACGTATGTATATGGTTTCCTGAACCAGTACTTGGCTTTAATTTTTTAAGTACAATTTAAGTTTCCATAAGACTTACTTTATGTACAGCTAAACTTATTTATATATTTAATCTGCCTTTTCCCACGGGTTGTATTTTCAATGATTTGTTTGGTGTTTTTAGTTTTGTTGCATCATTTCATGTTATGTAAATTGTTTGCATTTTATTTTTGTTGTACAAATTTATATTATTAAATTGTTAATACTTGTTGTGCATTTTTAATTATATTAACTGTTTATAAAGCATAATATTTACTAATTATAATTAAATAGGTCGTGAACACGTAAGCTTTATCGTGAAATGTGGCGCGTATATTATTTACATTCTGTTTTAACACAGCAAAATATGATCTACTTACAGGTTTGTTTAAGTTAAAATTTGCATTCTATCAAAATAATTCTAATTCATAGACGTACATAGACTAAAAAATACTACGGGTAATATTTATTTTTTCGTGATTTTGTTATCGCTATGGTTTCTTTACTCCTTAGGTCACAGTGACATGTGCTTGGGATCGAAGAAGAAGAAATTATCGGAACTCTTTTACTGATCTGTTGATTTTTGATTCGCAATATCATTATAATTGTTGCTAACTTTTTTATTTATTTCATCAAGATACAAAATACACATAAAGATTTAAGTTAAAAATAGATTAAAGAAATGTGTATAGATAAAACAATAGCATAATACTGCCCCTTTTTCTGTAGTTGCCTGCTTTGAAACGAATTGAACGGAAACATATTTTTAATTAATTCAATTTAATCAATTATAATTTCTAGTGTTCTAGGGTTATAGTAACAATAACATAACAGTGGTAGAGCCCGCAACAACATCTCTTGCACGAATGGGCCGGCCTGACCGACCTCGTCCTCGACCTGTACAACACCACGACCTCACAGAAAACAGACGTGAAGTAGAAGAATGCTTCGGCGTTTCGTCTAATGATTGAGTTGCTGGAGGCCCAATTTCGGCCCTCTTCTCTTTCCTATCCACTCCTAATAAGTTTAGGATGGAAAGTGGAAGAGGATTGGACGAAGAGAGAATGAATAGGAGAAGGAAATATCCCTTCCTCTCTCCAAAGGCAAGGCATCTGCGATTCACTTGTTGCGGATGCTTATGCTTATATCTGTAATATGAGATTTAGGCTAAACGCGTCCCTTCACTCTGTCACCTGAAGTCCATTGCACCTCTTTCCTAAAAACAGTGGCTTCTCATTAACAACTAAAATTAAAATGTTCTTCAGAGTACACTTTGATTCTAAAACTAAACCATTACTATTATAAATTCAAATTGTAGCCAAGTGTAGTGTAGTGTAGTGTAGTGTAGTGTAGTGTACATTGGCATTTAAAACGTCTAATTAACGTGCACTAGTTAGGTAGATAGATAAATTTGATAGGAGGCAGGTAATTTTATATCTAGATAGTATAAGCATACATAATTCGCATACACGGGCCGGTGGGCGTGGTTAGTAAGATACTTGCTTTTCACGCCACAGGTCGTGGGTTCTATTCCCATCCAGGGCAGACGTGTGCACGAACATATCTGTTTGTAAATAATGTCCTATGATATTATTATACATCTTGGTAATGGGCAAAGTTAAAATGTAATAAGGCATCTAATATGATCTATTTGTTTGGTAGATACGATGCCACAGACAGACAATCAAATACAGCACACACGTTAAACTAATAACACTGCATGGGGAGCAGAGGACAACTTGTTTTATTACTTTTATTGTTTATATTAAAAAATATATCGATTTCATTACATTTGACATTGGATTATGGACGATTATTAAACAAAACTGAGATCACATAACGTTTTATGTGAATGTGTCGACAGTGCGAACTCACGGTTTAAATGTTGCTGTACTTCATCTATTGAGTTTTTTAATGAAAGAAGATGACAAACGCGCAGTTATTAAGTGGTAGCTGCCCACAGGCCCCCTACAAGCAAATTTAATGGACAGAGGAAGGGATAGACTGGAATATAAAAGAAATATCCCTTTATATTGCTTACTCCTCCTAACTATCTCTTCCTCTGGTAAATCTTCTTCCCTTTCCCATCCTCTCCTTATAAAAAAAGGACTAGAATCTGGCTTCGTGTACCTCACTCATCTGACGAAACGCAGAATACTTCTACTTCACGCATGTCTTCTGTGAGGTCAAACTTTAAAAGATCATTGATTACGCGCTGTCCTTTAAGTATTTACTGATCAATGAATTAACAAATCTGCAAATCAAATTTAATTTGGGGTCGTCAGAACTGCAAACAGAAACCCTTTACCTATTGTTATATAATAAGAACTTTTTGTGATTCTTAATTAAAATGTTTACGGTGAGTTAAGTACAATATGCTTGGGAAACGTAAGTCGAATGAGAAACTATCTTAATGCATTATCTAGAAACTCCGCTCGTTTATCCGATAGCGCAGACATCCGGTGTAATTGAACTACATTCTGTTTGAATGTTAAAGCTGCGATATTTTTTTTATTTGCTATCGGAGTCGGCAGATGTCTTGCAAGAACGTTGACTTAAGTGCTATTGACACGTTCGGCTAACTTTTTTTCGATATTCGTTTCGTTATAAGTCAAAAAATTTTTTTGAGATTTAATATGAAAAAGATTCCTTCGCTGTCCATCTCTGAAGGTTATTTAATCTATGTTACTCATAGATTAAGTTTTTGTAAATGGCTCCCATACTTAAACTTAGCCAGCTCGAAGCTTTCCTTATTTCCAGGTCGAATGTCTGCCCTCTAGCACACTAGAGAAAGGTAAGCCGGTGAAATCATTAGATCGGTCACGTTTGCAACATTACATGAAAAGTAAAATTTATGACTTGTTATGTGGTTTATCCGGGTTGTCAACGTGCGGTTATTCGCTCATTGTCACGTGGTTTATTATATAAACCGTCTTTGCTATCACATTTTATGGCTTTTAAGAATTCTATTGTTATATATTAAAGTAATTAGAATACAAAAACTTAAGAGGATACGAACAGTTTCAATCTCTAGAGCAGTCGTCATATGAACAAGCCGACTTGACAGGTGAAGCAGCTAAAAAAAAGATTGACGTGAAGTAGAAACAATCTATGCTTCTGAATTAAATAATGGTGTTGGCAATAGTAGTGGTTATGTGGGTGTTGTAGTTATGGTGGTGGTGGTGACGGTGGTGTCGATGATGGTGGTGATTGTAGTTTTGTTGTAAGTATATATACATCATATGTAGTGAATTTGAAAATGTTATTTTGATATTACATAATGACACTACAATTTTATTTATCTTTATATACAACGCGGTAGAAGTCGCCCGAACAGTTAGTACTTACGTATACTTACATGTATACACAGACATACATGTCGGGTGAATACAAACTGTTTAGTGAGAATCAAATGACAAAATAGAAGCTATTAGAAAAACGTAAACCTTCAATAAAAGAAAACAAGTATAACATACTTGTTTTTCACATAGCTTTCGTTCAAGTTGTGATCACAGAGAATAGAAAACGTCTGACAGTCTTAAAGGAGGACGGAAAAGCTGGACATTACACCTATCTGTTTATGGCATCTGAAGAGAAATCATCATTTTCACTTAGCTGCAAGACATACTATATAAAATTTTAATTAGTACATAATTACTGCCGCCTGGCTAATCTGATGCATCTTAATAAACTACAAATGAATATCTTTTGATCAAAAAGTAGCCATTTTGTTTGTTGAACACACATAAATAGCTTTCTCTAATTTTAGCTCATTTAGTTAATTAACCGGCTAGGACTTCTAAATGTATTTGGAGTGGATATAAAGGCCTCCAGAAATCGTTATAAAAAAACAAAACACAATTATGACTAAGAGTTTATTTATCTAACCAACAAACGGCGCTTAACAAAAATAAAAAAATAACACAGTTACGCCATCTCGTAAGCGACACGAACAATAAAACGAGCACGTGTTGGATTGGTCAAATAGGAAGCTTTGTCGTACGTAAAATCTTATCTACAAAAGTACGTAATCGCTCCAAAGGCGTGTGCATTTTCACACATTTGTGTTAAAATTGTTGTAATATAGGAATTATACAATTCATATTTAAAGTTTTATTCATATTTTCTATGTTTTTTTTTTAACCTAAAAATGTTTTTAAACAAACAACGTATTCAATAAGTATAATTCTATTTTATTTATTATTTTAACTTTTTTAATGAAATCTGTGCAAACACGGATTTAATGTTTTCCATATTTGTATTTTAAACAAATGTTTACTTACTACATTTTGTATTTTTTTAGCTCTTGTCTCATTGGTAAAGTAAAAAGGCATAATGACTGACGCCATCTTGGTACCGCGGAGTGCAATAAAACGAGTCTCGGTAACAAACGAAAGTATGCAACCTTGACAATGATAGAAGTTCAATTACAACTTAAGCATTTAAAAATTATCAGTTATTATTGTCTTTTTTACTTTTAGTAAATAAATATTATATATAGCATTAATTTCATTACGCGTTCTTTCCTCAATTATTTATCGATTAATCTGAGATAACAACTATTTTTTAACTACTAAATCTGTTGATATATAAATAATAAACTCACTTAATATATGAATGTTACAGTATGTACATTTGGTATATACATTTATTAATACATAAATACTTTCTGTAACAATTATAGTCGTATTTATAGGAAGGAAGTGAATAATGATTTTGGTAGCAGCAATGATTTATTTTAAAATAAATTTATCATTACAAGTTGTGTCATAATTAAAAGTTCATTATCGCGACGGCAGCGCTTCGTGCCCATTCACGGCGAAACCTTGAACTTACGACGTGAGGTTCATTTTCATTCATAAGCTTTGCACGTGCGCCTCGCATGTGTAAACAAAAACGACCGTGAACGTCGTTTGCCATATTTGTCATAGGTGGCGCTGTAGTTCATACAAGTTTTAAGATATCTTGCAAGGTTTTTAAATATTTAAACCTTGTTTTTGAATTTTGATTCTATTTTTTTACAGTTTTAAATAATATTTTAGTTCTTAACAATCAAAATTGTACGTATTATGCAGTCATTTCTTCTTCTACACTTTTTTAGCGACATGCATTTTAAGAAGTTTTATATAAATCCCAAAGATGGCGTAATTACTGTCTATCGTACACATGCGTGTCTCCTGATAGTCCGATGCCGCAGGTTCCCTCCCCTCCGCCTTCCATCTCTTTTTTGCTTTTTTACTCTTCCCTCCATTCATTTTATTTCATTCATACTGATCAAACTAAATACAAATAATGATCCGGGTATTGTGGTGTGGATTTGATATCGATAAGTAGTCACTTTGTTAAGTTAAGGACGAACGAATAAGGGGACCCCTTATTCGTTCGCCTCCTAAATTTTATTTCTTGTAGTTTTTTGGTATAAATTGAGGAAGAAAGTAAAGTCTCATCAATTTGACGAACTTATAGAATCTCAGAGGGATTATGATAACACAACAAAATAAATAAATATCACGCGCGTAACCGAGAGGGGTAGCCAGAGATTATGGATTTCCATTTAGCGCGATCCTGGCCAAACCTCTCTCGCTTTTTCTACATCCATTCAACTATCGAACCCGGTGTCGAACCCGGTAATAAAACAGGGAGCCAACGTTAGTGCTAGAAAACATCTGCTGGTTCCGATATTATATATTTATTTACATAAAGGATGATGACTTGTATGAAGTTAATGGTAAGCCTTATCAGTATGCATAAGTCTCGAGTTAAACCGTTGACTCGGTGATTTGGTTAGGCGCGGCTAATCTGGTTTATTGTAGGTTACCGTGTTTTGTTAGGAATGCCAATAAGTAACACGAAATGATTTTTCCAGATTCAATAAAAATACTCAATGGAAAGCGATACGTTTATTATATTTTAAAAATAGAATTAATAAACTTAAAAGAATATTTAAAAAACAACAAACCTCGTTGTATCCTGAGCGCTCGGTTGTTTTAGTGTTCACAACTTTAACTATTATGATCTTCTTTCTTTCTTATGAGCTTACAGGAAGTGGACGTAGGCCTCCCCTATTAAGCGCCATAAAGATCGGCCCCCTGCCGCCCTCATACCGTAGCCGGTAACGGAAGGGTTGCTGGGTACTGGGGCCTTCCTTTTCTTTTCGCGGGTTGGCGATTGCAGTGGTTGTACCGTACACAGAGGGCGCTGCAGCTCGTCCTCTGATGGTCGCGTCCCGGTCCCTCGCGATGGTCCTGGACGCAGTTTAATTAGTATCTGGGACATTCTATGATAATTTTATATTATTACTAGCAGAGTGGGTAGGCGTGTAGCAAGAATGTTGGCTTGCTTGCTATCATAGTTCAACTAACATTTTTTTGGTCATAAACTAAAAAAAATGTCTTCAAACCCTGTGGCAGTGCCACCTGGTCCATTTCTAAATCATCGTATGGCTCACTCAAACACACACACATAGTGGCATACACGTCTACAGCTCCTACTGGAGGCGCTCCAAGTTGAAACCGGGATAAATTCCAGATAATGCTGAATAGCATAACCAAATTGCACAGCCAGCAGAAACCCACTAGTTATTGTAGGAAATTGCATCGGCAATAGAATGGAGCAGTAACAAAACAGATAAGCGGGGCCAAATCCTACCATAAATGCTAGCTGAATGAGACCCAACCTTACTTAACGACTGTAAGCTACCCACTTATATGAAAGGAGAAGCTAGATCCTTTATCAATTTAACTTTTATAAGCAGTAGCTTCGAACACAGGATACAACACTGGCAGGTCGCTGCCATCTACACGTGGAGCATCCTTAGTCATGGCCCCAACGACCGAAGTCAACCAGTCAATTTAACAGTAAGTTGGAAAACTAATACCTTTGGTGGCCTAAGATACAATAAAATCTTTTCTCTTTATAATATTAGTATAGACAGATCACGTATGGCAAAAGCAAATTATATTGTGAACTACCCTACTTTAAGCATGACAAACAAACAAATAGACACAAAGTGACATCGCCAAGGTGACCGAATGAGGTTTATCACAAATATACATATATTCGATGAGTAATGGGAACGCATTCCCAGACCTACCACAGCCTTTCTAGGCCACACTTAGTATGATGCAACGAAAGGCGTTAAACGTAGAATTCACTTTCTTTGATATTCTCAAACCTATTCGCATTGTGCATTTTAAATCAATACTAAACAAAAAGCTATCGTGTCTTGAACTCTACTATAGTGTTAATGTAGGGTCTGCGCGTATTATTTTTTTATTACTATAATATTCCAAATTTAACGTAGAGTGCGATATACAAAAACCCGATCGTACACAAACACTTTGTTTTTAACCATTCTTGGAAGAGCATTAACAACTGTTGCAAAAATATTCCATCTCGACCGGTGAAATACCACGACGTCACAGAAGACAGGCGAGAAGTAAAAGTATTCTGCGTTCCGACTGATGACTGACGCACCGGAGATCCAATTTCAGTTCTCTTCTCCTACTTATTCTTCCCACATTTTAATTATTTATTAAGAATACATATAGCTCTCTCTTTTTCCCTTGATCTCAGTTGAACCTTTCTTCTCTTTCATGTAACGAAATATGCCTTAACATTACGCG
This sequence comes from Papilio glaucus, assembly GCA_000931545.1. Lineage (NCBI taxonomy): Eukaryota > Metazoa > Arthropoda > Insecta > Lepidoptera > Papilionidae > Papilio > Papilio glaucus. The sequence continues at coordinate 21,326 of JWHW01046285.1, forward strand.
TATTTGTTATAGTTCGACTATCATTGATCTTTATATTTCCGGTCGTCACTTAAAATTTTACTAAGCCAACAATATGCAATAAATAACGCAATATGTTGTGAGTTTTGAAAATGGCGAAAGCTTCTATTGACCTTTGGCAGGTTAAAACTTTCTCGCCTCTGGCTCATTACGATTGACACTTGGCCTTATATGTGCATAAGTACCAGAATTTCTCTTATAATCATCTATGATGTGATTTTGCTCATAGCGTTGTAAATTTTATATTGTTACTCGACTAATCCAGAAGGAGGGTAACGTTTTTCGCATTCATGTATGTCCGTTCCATTAGATTCATATTCTTACCCGAAGTGTCATAGCTAATATGTGATGACCAAATGAGTAATGATAATTAGTCAGTCGAGTTTTTTATTACTTGTATTATATTGATATCTATTTCCTCGATTATACGATATGACATTGAGTAACAAGTTAGGTATTCTTGCATACTCAGTTTATTTATAAACCCACAAGGTACAATTTTCACCTGAGTATTTTAGAGCTTTCCAGATTATTCTCGAATTGTATGGACCGATCCGGAATATTCCAGATTATTCCAGAACTGTCTAGACTTATCGAAAACGTTTCTAGATTAGTCCAGAATAACGTGAATGAATAATCGTAAGATACTATCGGAAAGTTCATTTTCAAACTCCGTATCTGATAAAAGATAAGATTCTGTTTTAGATTACCTGAGGTAACATATTGTATTCAAGTTGTAAGAATTATAAGATACGAGTGTGATTCACAAACAAATGGTTTTTATAAAGCCATATGTTAGATTCAATTTATAATCTTCAAAAAAATATACATTATATAATCAAGCAAAAATTATATCAAAATGCTTAGCTTTTGCTGTCGCGCAATGTTTGTTTAAGATCTCTGAAGGGAAAGAATGATTCAAACAAAAGTTTCAACCACTTAGTAAAACATCTTGAGAAGAACCACCGGTTGAAAATCTAACGACGCTTATGGTGTCACGAAATCGCTGTTATGAGCCTTGTTTGTTAATAGGGTAATATTAAGGCTTTTACTGTTTATTTCGGCTACAATTTCATATCTTAAAATAAATGACCACTTCTCAGGTTTTTGGTTGAATGAGTGAAAGTCATTGATAAAATTACCGGTGAAAATTAATGATAAAAAAATGTTCTTGTATATATGTCACCGTCAGAATGTGAATTTCGTTAGTTTAAAATCTCACTAGCCGTATTATAAGGAAGAAGGATATTTCCTTTTCCCCATTTACCCCTCCCTGTCCAATCCTCTTTGCTTTCCCATCCTATCCGTATTAGGAAAGGACGGGAAAGGGAAGATAACTGAAATTGGGCCTACATTACACATCAGACGAAACGCTGAAGCATACTTCTACTTCACGCTTATCTTCTGTGTGGTCATGGTATTTCACCGGTCGATCCAGCCTATACTCGCAACAGGTGTTGTTGCCGGCTCTACCACTGTTAATCAAAACAATTTATTCAATTTCTTGCTGGCGACTAAAAAGTTTTTAAGAATATGTTATCTGGATGAATGGAGTGAGTTTCATACAAAGATGAAAACTCTAAAATACGACTCATACGAGTTATCAGCTATGGATGTATTTGAGGAATTGAAAAGAAAACGAAAACAGTTTATTTGTTATATGTATTTCTTGATATTTAAATGACTTTAGTTATTATGTTAAATGGATAAAAAATAATTTATTAATGTTTATTAATTTATTTATGAATTATTCATAAAGTTAATATGGATTAGAAAAGTAAAAGCGAATGTATAAGTGGGAAGGGCATCACCATACGAATGTATACATTTATATATATCATATACATATTCATATAAATACATAATAACGCATAAATATTTTATATTAATAAACGAAGATGCAAACAATAATATTTTACATAAATAATATCATATGAAGCATATTTACAAAAGGCATAAATAATATAAAAGCATAGTGATACATAAATAAAATAAATGAAAAGTGAAAATGAAATAAATATAGAAATTATTGAAATTAAAGCTTAAGAACTTAAAGATAAAATATCATTTTGTACTTTATAATAATAAAACAGGTACAATGTAGTGAGAGTATATGTTTCTGATGATGCAATAGAGCGGTATAACTGATACAGTATCATTAAATAACATAACAATTTAATAAATTAAATAACAATAAATTAATTCTCAACAAACTGAGGTCCGTTAGACTTAGTACCTAATATTTTGGATGTCATCTTAGGTATATTAGTTGGAGTAGGCGCTGTAGGCGAGATTCTGTGCGTCTTGGGACGACCTTCCCCAACCTCCGTGACCACCACCGTGACTAAGGTGTTCATCGTGATGTGGGTGGGCTACCACTTCGTAGCTTTCGTGGTGTTCGTTCTTAGAAAGCAGTTTCTTGAGGAGGAGAAGAGCGGAGGCAAGTAGAGCCGCCTTGGCGAGCATCAACCCCTTGACAGCGGCAAAGGCGATAATGCCGAGGAAGAGTGGGATTAGAGATTGGATTTTTAGCTGGAGAAGGGCGAAGATGGGAAGGAGCTGCTTCAGTTTCTTCTTCTTTCCACGACCTGAAATAGAATTAAAGATATTTAGTTATTTATGAAGTGGAATCGGTAGGGATAGATATTTGTAAAACGTAAAACTAAAATTTCGAAAAACCTACATCATATATACATTAAATTTTCATTTATTTTTAGCTTCGTCTATTTGTTTGTTCACACGAGAATCAAAAAAACGTAAAATAAACGCGATATAATCCTTTATTCCAATATGTAGTATTCGCGTAAATATAAGAAATCATTATACATATAGTATAATTGCCCGTACCGATATAATTCACTATGTGAATTTTAGCGTTTAGCTGTTTATTGTGTTTATATTGTTTTTTATTTATTTATTGTTTATTGTTATGTACACACTTACATTAATATAACTATTGTAAATTATATTCAAAGTATGTATAGTGTATATATACAGTAATGACATAATGGAGGATGAATTACGTAGACGAAGTCACGGAAAGCAGTTGTTTCATATAACAAATGACTGAAAAAGCAGACAGCCCTATAGGTAACTGATTTCTTTTCTCTACCAGTAATGAACTTTTTGTAATCTTGATGCAAATACAAAATAAGAGTCATCTGTAAAGGAGAGAGTTATTAAAATATATATTTTGTAAAACACTCTCTAAGTTCGATGCAAATTAAATAAAAAGTAGAACAAAAGAAAGCTATTTATGTAAACCATAACATTGTCACGATTCAATTCAACGTGAGTATACGTAACGATACTAGTCGAGTTGTTTTAATTTCTAATTCCGGCAACTAATTAGCATACAAGAAATGCATTCACTGTCGCGGTTCGATTTGAATTCAAATGTGTATCCAATGTCTCCACTGAAACTTAAACACGCTCAAAGTCTATTGTAATTCACAATGTTATGTCCAGTTTGCATAAGAACCTCGTTTATCTAGAAAGTGCATCGATTACTGGGCGTTACAATTCGAAAGCTTTCGAGCCTACTTCCATATTTCGTCTGAGCGATATCGCCTTGAGCGTGACTTTTACCGACTCATGGCGTAGAATCAAGCGGAAATCTCAAACGAGTTACATAGTCCCACATACAAGTGTCGAGGCAAAAACTAGATGTAGGTACGGACCGCTTTCGACTGTAATGAGTCTTGTTAATAGGTTAGAGAAACCCCCAGTTAGACACGTTTAGATTTCTAGAATCATCTTCGTATGGTCTTGATCGCTGATATGGACCTATGTGGAAATTCTCCGACTTGATTTTTAACATTGTTTAACATGCAACGTTAATTTTCTCATGTTCATAATGTACATATTGAGTTCTAATCACGATAGAGAACTTTCTATTTTAAAGTTCTACATACTCGACGGGTCGGTTGCACGTTTTTTATTTAACGTTCCGCGTGGGTGTTACAAGTAACAGAAATATTTTTATGTAATATTGGTCTTGAACATTATTTAGCATCCAATCCTAATTAATATTATAAACGCGACTGTGAGTTCGTGTGTTTGTTACGCTACTTTAAGGTCTTAACTGGTCACCATGAAATTTTGCAACTTGAATACTCGAAATTAATTTCCAGCGAGCGTTAAAAAACAAATGCGTGCGTAGCCGCAGGTCACGGCTAGTTATTTTTATCTTTAAATATTTACGGACATCTTTTTTACCCATTCCCACCAATTGGTGCTAGGGAATCGGTCACAATAATGAAATAACAAACCCACGACCAGCTCACAGAATCGTGCCTCAATGGTTTTACGATCGTTGATTTAGTATTTCATACAATGATTTCAATCGTGCGTCATTTGTTATAACAGAATTAAATGCTTTTTATTTTGCAGTTCATACGCTTAATATCGCGTATCTATCTTGATTATATTTATCAATATTAACAAGCCGTTATGAATATTACATTGATATCCATCATTACGAACAAATGTGTGATGTATGCACCAAACTCTTTAAAATCGTATACAACAGGTTAAGTATATACAATATATATACGTGACAATTGATATTTTTGGATGACCAATACATTACTTAATACAGATATATTACGTGACCATTTCTAACTTCAATTTTATAACTTTACCAAGATCTTTTCATTCACCCTTTAAGCACGGGAAAGAAATATTTAATTAGGTAAAACAGAGAAGTCATGTAAATTAAAAAAAATCTATTCTTTTGCCTTTTTCATAATTTAAATAAATTATATGTGCGAGTATGTAAGATCGATTATATCTGATCGATTTGTAGGCTTATATATCTTATCTATCTCTCTATATATATCGTTATATTGTGATCTCGTAAAGATATATAAGCTACAGTGTTATCATATAAGCTTACCGTAACTTATGTAATTGGTGATGATATATATAAATTCTGAATTTCGACGAGATATCTTTATAATTTTCATCACTTAGTAAGGTTACTGTAAATAAATAACCTGTAATTTCGCAAACAAATACTGTATTGACTGATCTAGCAATAAACTATTACGTAAGACCACAAAAGAAACAAGATAGCACAAAAAGAACTACTTCATAAATGTCTTCGAGATAAGACTCTACCAAATTTTCACTTACATTTTATTTCCCTGATCTCGTTTTCTTGTTTTTTTTATACATTGGACTAAGATGTATTACCTGACAGAGGGGCTATCTCCAACAACCGTGCTTACACGGTTCCGTAGTTTCGTAATAAAATTAATTTGTTATAAAAAAAAGAAAGTTGTGGTATTTTGATGGATGGCGAGTTAGGCCATGAATTATGTCCAATTAAGAACTCAAAAGAAGCAGCTTTCACGATCTTGTTAACTTAATCTGATGGCCAGGAATAATACAATAAATTCGCCTTACTGCAAACAGTAACACATGCTAAATGCTACACGAGTTACGATTATTACTCCATTAATAAAGTAATCGCAAATTTAAAGAGGTATAAATAATTATAATAAGCTGCTTCATAATCTTTATATAAATAAAATCAATGTTTGTATGTCTGTTTGTCCTCTGTGTGTTCACTATTGATCCGATAATGATGAAACTTATGTGTGCCAATGTCACCCGCGAAGGTTAAAAATATAAAAAGTGTTATTCGATTTGCATGAAACTCTTAGCACATTTTATAAAAGATGGCTATAATTTTGACATATTTCAAATGTCAATAAAATAAAATTAGATTTATAGATAAAAAATAATAGTTTTTAAAGACATTCTTTGCATAATGATTCGATATCAATGATATTTTATACAATAGATATGCTATACTCATACAATATTACCGTTGAAGAGTGTTCCAAAGACAGTGACAGCAACATTCACACATGTCAAATGGTGTAAAAAGGATAGCGTAATTAAAATCATAAGAAAAAAAGATGACAGCTAGTGTTTGTCACTTAAGCGTAATCGTAAGCCAAAGAAAAAGCGCCAATTGGGATGCTTCAAGAGTTCACTTTTCGACTGTTAAAGGCATATCTGCTACTTTTTGTGTAATATTATTTGGACATATTTGAAGATGCCATAATATGCCATTAAACATTTTTATACTTTACGTGGCATTATAATGTATGCCAGGGGCGCTAGTGCTTCTTATAAAGTTATTCAACTTGTGAGTGTCTGGATTCGTTCCGCCGATTGTCGTGGTAAAGAAGCTATTTTTGTTATGATTCACTAATATTTTAATAATTATTATTTATTTTGATCTTACTTAAAATACTATAAAAACCCAAACCAATTCAGGTTTAGACGTCAAGTTTATATGATTGAGTGGTCTGTATCAAACGATCTTGAATATGGTAAGGACGAATATAATGATAAAAACACAAAGACGGTGTTAAATTTATCAACTATCATGTAGGCCTAAATAAACGTATATAAAAATACTTCTTATCTTTGAACATTACATTAGTTCTTTTGGTCGTACAAATAAATAGGTTTTTATCTTCAAATTCGGACTTTTAGCACTTCAAATTCAGGCAAATAAAAGTCAATTTCGATGTTTAATAAATTGACGTGGAAATGTCCGATTTTTGTCCGAATTTGATTTGGAAAAGGTAAAATTTTTAAGTTTAAAAACTATAGAATGCTGTTTAAAATCAATATAAATGAATGACTAGCTCCGCAATTGATGACAAGTGTAATATTTCATTAAAACCTGCCTTACAAAAGCGCTAAATATATTAAACCTGATTATTTGAAATATGGTTTGTCGTTTTGCAAAATGTATATGTAAATTTACAACTATATTATATAAACTGGTGTATGTTTGCACATATATAAAAAAACAATAAAGTACTGTTCCAGTTACCTTGGTTACATAGTATTAAAAAAAAACTAGCAGCTATATTTGTCGAAACATGTAAATGTAATATAAAGGATAGGTAACGATCTTCCAACAATTAAATTTACCGTAATGTATAACCTGTGTATGAATGTTTTAATAAAATGTTTTTCGCTTTATATCATAGTCATAGTCAAATGGCAAAATATAATAGACTAGCGACCAGCCCCGGTTTTGCCTTGGTAGCACTAATTATCTATAGCCAAGAAAACACACGTAACCTGTGACAACAATTTTGAAATATTGTGACAATACAGTAACTTACACTACCACCTATTCAAAACTTGCAAGTAATTTTTGATTTGTAATAAAAATATTGAGGTCATTAACCTATATATAACATATTAACCTAGATATAACCTATCCTTACTCTCAAGTTGGACAAAATTACACACAGTGTGCTACATTTTATGAACATCGGTTGAGCAGTTTCAGAGTTCACCGTGGACCAACATCAAACGTAACGATTATATGATAATGTTATATAAAATTGAATTTACTAAAGTATCAGAATATAAATATAGGGATTTAAGACCTATATTTCCAATACGTGTACTGATCATCATCATCTCCCAGCCCATTTCCCACGTGAGGTCGGCACCGTATCATTGCAGTCCGTACTGTATAGGTTTTGGCTACAGTTTTTAGAGCTGTCCGCCTGCGTGACGCCAATTTTCAATACGTGTATTTTTTATTTCAAATTTCTTAATAATTTGGTATCGTTTATATGAAAATTTGTATAAGTCTATTTTGTTTATGTTTAAACATAATAAATACAGTAATTTAATTTAAATAAGTCCAAACTATGCATGAAATAAATTCACTTTATCACATTTTCATATCTGGTATATGTAAATAGAATTTTAAAAGAGTAAATAAAATTTCTTTTGGTATCAATTAAAGAATCTACAAACGTCTATCAAGTTGCCGGAATTGGTATTATCGTTTCTTTATTAATTTAATTATTAGTAACTTAAATAAAAAAGATTGGAGGTCATTTAACAAACATCAAGATCCGTGCCTACTCCTTCGGAGTTTAAAGGCATGATTGATTTAACGCAAGCAAGAATTATTTTTCTATCTGTTTAAGAGTTTAATTTAACCAAATTTATGAGAAAACTTGCGTAATTTCTCCACATTTAAAAGGGTAATTAAGAGGTATGTTTAAAATAATAATAAAAGAAGTCTTGATAACTTACCTTCCTCAAGCGACCTTTTGACATCTTCGACTGCGCCTTTCGGTACTCTCAGTTGTATTACATGGTTTTCGAAGAAGTCAAGGGCGGTGTCAATGAGCCTGCCCTCCACTTGGTTCTCCCTGGCTCTTGGCTCTTCGGACAAGGGCTCGAAGGATCGCGCCGACCTTGAAGAGCCAGTACCGATCAGGCTGATTCCATCAGTAATGCTCACTTCTCTTGCCGCTGCCAAATTCTCGGCGTATTTCAGTGCCCGTTCCTGTTATCAAACACAATAATATTATTATCCTAAATTACATAAATATATTTTTAATTTATATTTCATAAAATACATGACAAAATAATGTAATATTTTAATAACATTTCGTTAATCATTTTAAAATGGTAACTACACTTTCATACAATGTAATTGTTAATAGAAATTAAGTGTGTTATAGTGGCCTACAAGAAGACCATTTAAAACCATGTCGCATGTATTAATTCCGACATTAGTCTTACAGGTGGAAGCAACTCAGAGCTACTTATTCCGAACAATGAATCCATTGTTCATTTAACAAGGTTGCACCTTCACTAAGCACTGTCACACACCTTGAGGCACAAAGACACATCTTCCTCGGCACAATTCTTCACCACACCGATGACGGAACCGATGACATTTTCTTCACCACCTGCCGGCTTGGCGGCTACAACACCTAAACACACGAGTGCTAGAAGGATCGCCTTCATTGTTTCTATTCAGTGTGGTGTTACAGAGTGTAACGTCTGGAGAGCTCGATGTCGGTTTTATTCGACGTATCCCCACTGCGGATCTGTTCCCGCCGAATTGCGTACGCGCATAGAGTACTCAAGGGAGAGGTTGAACGCAATGAACGTTGATTTTGCTACTAGAGCGTAATGTTAGACCTACAGTGCTACTCTGTACGCGATACGACGAGCAATGTTTGTTTTGTTGCAGGATCGTTTTTAAGAGAAAAGAAAAAGATACAACTAATTTAATATTTAGCTAAATAATAATTAGAAACTAGTAAATAATTAACACAGTGATTAAAATACTTGATGTTCGGAACGTGTGACGTTCGAGTTTGTTGTGATTTTAAATTTGTGTTTTACTTTTATATATTTGCACGTACTTTTGAAACACTTTCAATAGTTATAGTAGTGTTTCTAGTTTTAGAAATTAGTTTTTTTTTTTAATTAATTGAATCTTTAGTCATGAAAGCGTAATATGCTTTGGAACGTAGATTAAAATATTTTCGTAAACCGGATGTGCATTAATTTATATAAATATTTTTTATTATGGTTAAATAAAGTGATGCAACTTTTACAATTTATTACATAAGGATAATGAGGTTGTAAATTAGATGTTATGAAATCATACAGCCATATTTTAATGAATGAATTTATTTATATAAACTAGCTCCTCGTGTCCAGTCTAGGTGGATTTCATTATTGTAAAATGATAATAATAATAACATCGGGTGGGATTGTGGTCAA
>JWHW01046285.1:31292-43941 GCA_000931545.1 Papilio glaucus
TTCGTGCAAACGCCTAGTATGTCCACAACAAGAGGATGGATTAACGGCCTGTCGCATGTGTTAACGTCCGATGAAAGAATCAATTCTAGTAATTCCTACGCACACTACCCCCAAATGCAACCTGTACAGCCTTTCTTACTTCTGGCGTATTTTTAATGGTCAAAGAATTAATACAATTGGTTTAATAGTTTTCGAGTTAGTTCATTTACAAACAAATCATTCATTTTTATAAAATAAGTATAGATTTTATAGATAAAATCTGAACCCTTTAACAGAGGTCATTCAATGCCACTAAGTTATTACAATTTTCTTACTACACACTGCAACTTACATTGGCCTCATATAAGATTTAACTCTAGTGGTAGATCCGTCTCTTGTATGAAGGCTTTCTAGGTGGATACACGCGTTGCCTACATATGCCGCTAAGCAGATGATATACATAGAACTGCGTACCGATGAGCAAGGCGCCGCAGGCTGGTGAAATCTCTAGACTAATTAGACTAGGTTAATACCTCAAGGCTTCGAACGTAAAGTAGCAGGATTTTTGAACGGGTTTATTCTTTATAATGATTTATACCAACACACCAGCACTGGACTTGTTTTGTATATAAGATATATAATATGTTTTAATAGATGTATATATATTATTTATATATTAGAAGGGGGCGACGAGCAACGGGTCACTTAAAGTTAACCGCCGCCCATGAACATCCATAATGTCAGAAGAACTGTAGATGCGTTACCGACATTTAAGAATTTTTTTTCCCTAACAATATTAGCGCGGGCCCTATACAGGGCATCACCGGTGCTATCATCCGCTTAGCAATGAACGTTACTCATTTGGAATATGTCATTGACTGCAGAAGAAATAGGGTGGGAGCTTTCTATTGGTGAAATATTTTTTTTAAATCCGTTCAATAACTTTTGAGTTTATCTGTTAAAACAATCAAATCTTCCCTCTTTATAATATTATCAGTAAAGATAGTACTCAAGTAAGTAGTATTCAATTCAATAGTGACCTTTTTAATCTTTAACCATGCATTGACCTTACCTTACTTACTTACAGACCTAGCATTTTTTACGTCATCGCAATATAATAACACAATAACGTATAACTTTATCGCTTTTCTTTAAAATACGTTTATTTGATTGTTTTATTTTTAAGCGCAAGTATGCTGGCCGTAACGATGTTATCGCTCGATTAACGTTTGCGAAAACTGCTTCTTTATTTAGTTACTACGTGGTAATTATTATTATGTTCTACTTTAAATATTATCTTCCTTGTAATAATATCTCGTTCTATTTACTTGCGATACCATTTATATGCTCTCGGCGCCATCGAGCGATTGCGAAACTTTTAGTTTAAGATCTCACTAGGCAAATTGTGAACTGAACTATTTATGCAGAATTTAAAGTGTCAGGTCTAGTTTTATAAACTGTCGAAATAAAATCGTTAAATTGTGATGTTAAAATGGGGGATTTTTATTGATTAGGTTTTTTTAAAAAGATTTTTCTCTAAGAAAATATAGGTTTGTTGTGTTTGACATGACGTTCACAAATACATGACAGTTTATAAAATGCCCGGTCCGATTATAAACTGACGGAGTTAACAATCAGTCTGTGACATGTCTCTAATGAACTTCTCATCTAATTCAAACAAGTCTTAGTTTCTCTACAATAGCTTTAATACAGACACTATGATAAATTTTGTCTACTCGAATCAGTAAAAAATAGGAACAAAAAAATGATCAACATTACAAAATTAACATTAACTGAACGTATCTTCAAGTCACGCGTTTTTTTTACTAAAGTAAGGAACTTGATACACTTAATTGTTTAAGTTTCTAATGTTGCGTAACTTAGCGTGAATAATGTTCACATCGTAACACGTTTATGCGATGGTTCACGAATTTCTATTTTAAGCTGTGTTAAGTCATCGTATATGGAGTTTATTTGATGAGTTGCTTGTTTTTTAGGGTTCCGTACCCAATGAGTAAAACAGAACCCTATTACTAAGAGTCCGCTCTCCGTCCATCCGTCCGTCACACAGTTGAAATTTTCACAGATTATGTATTTTTGTTGCCGCTGTAACAACAAATACTAGAAAACAGAATAAATTATTAATATTTAAAGGGGCTCCCATACAACAAATTATTTTTATAGATAATGGTACGGCAACCTTCGTGTGCGAGTACGACTCGCACTTGGCCAGTTTTTTTTAGCTAAGAAGTAAAAAGCTCATACATTATTTTACTAAGCAAAAAATTATCTCTCTTTTAATTTTTAACGATAGAAAGACGAAAGCAAACGGCTCGCTAGATGTTAAGTATCTGTGGCCGTCGGATTGTGAAAATTGACAATTTAAAGTCTTATTAGAATCCGACGGTAAATTGTGAACGAGACGTATATAGGCCTAAGGTATCCTTCACTACTTACTACCGCTGCTTATGCGCGGTAAAAAAATAAAGAGTTACTTCCACCTACTATTACTTTTAAATTAGTAAAGTGGCAGGAGTTACATAATGCTACCGATAATGCTACAAAACACTACAAATAAATGTAGTATGTATGTATGCTATGTTGGAAATAGGCCTGAAGTTACATTCTAAATTTTGATTCATAATGCAGGTTAACTGTCTCCATTTCACATGGACCCCGCGATGCTAAATAACTCATGCGATTATCATGATCTATCTAATTATAGTATTTTATAGCTTCTATCTAAGTGTAAGAAACAACCAGACAGACCGGCGACATAGCAATGAATTAATAAACAAATTATAATTTACTTTGCAGGCTGAACTCGTTATGTAAGTGCTTGAGGCAGTAATTACTTTTAGCTTTTTCATTAAATTATAAAATGCCGGAAGCAAATAACTTGTTTTAACGATTTGAGTTCTTTCATAGTAACAATGTCACGACCGATATTTTTTCTTGGGCTCATATAACTAGAAGATAGAAGTTTTTATATTAATAGAGGCAAATTTAATTAATCATGCTCAGCCAAAAGTCTATTTTATTTAAGATTTTTAATAGTGTAGTTTGAAATTAATGACTAAAATGAATCCCTATTTCACTATACGTGAACGGCTGCATCAATTTCGTTATTCGTTTAAAAATAAAGAAGTTGACTGAAGAGGACACGTTGCTCGCAGAACAGACTAGAGCAAAAGGTTCTAAAATGATGACGTGGTCGACGTAGCGTGTAGTAGTCTTTTCAAAAAATGGACCGACAATTTGTGGAACTCTCTATGGGTTTTCACAGAGGAGATCTACGCTCTCCAGGAATTTTGGCTGCAAAAAGTTAATAAATATGCACTCATAATATGCACCCGTAATAAGAAAATGTGCAGGCAGACATTATTTAATATGTTTTAATCCCGTTAAAAAATAAACAATAAATAAACAACAACATATATAAGGCATCTCTCAGTATACGTATCCGTTTTTATCACTAAGTTTAGTTTGGAGCACAAAGGTTATGTAATGTACTCGTAGACTAGAACTCTTACTTCATACAAATCGTGCGAGTAAAGCCAAACGTAATTTGAATATTTCCACCAAAACACACTTTCTTCATAATCGTTCAAACCATATCGGATGACCACGCGAAATATCGATCGTTCGATAATTTAGCGAGAAATAAAAACTTTCATTCGACATCCAGATGCGACAATTAGCAATACGTCGCGTCCACGCGTTATAAAGTAATAAATTCAATCCAGCCGTGAGAAAACGCTAACGAATTTACCGGAAGTGATTATTACGCGCATCGCGAAGAGTTCCGGCGGAGTGTGTAATTCGAATGTTCGAGAAATTATGTTTTTATGGCAATGAATAAAGACATTGTTGTTAATAGAAATTAGCTCTTGTAAAGAAAATAAATATATCTACACTCACACACATAACCCAGAGGGGTAGGTAGGTTCAATATTGTAGATATTTATGAATAGCGGTGTGGACTGGAGAACTGTGGCCACGCATAGACCGACGTGGAAGATAATGTGCTCGCCCAAGCCAACGCCCACGAAGGGTTGTAGATTTATAAGAAGAAGTTGTTTACTTAACATAACGTGAACTTAGTTTAAGTTACTTGAACTTAGTGATGCCTCCTTTATAAATAGTCATTATATCAATTAATGCGGACGCGCGAATAGCCTGAAGATTAAGGGCACGGTTAGCAGGCACATGAGCTCCTTGGGTAGAATCCGATACCTCACTATTTTATATATAGATATATATAAATATCTTAGAAGATTTTTGCAATACCGTAAAAGCTCCCTATTCGCGCAAGTTTAAGCTTAGGTGGAATTATTAAAAGAAATACTATTAAATTGTGTACAATGTATTGATATTAAAAAAAAATCATAATAATATCTATTCTCTGTAATAATTATAATATTTATTTATATCTGCAATCTGATCAAGCCGTGAGATCCGATACCGTACTCCAACTAAATAATGACTGAAAATTACATTTCAATTGCTTCCGGACGACCTACAAAACGCAAACCAGCTATTTCCACGTTAACGTTACGTATTTTCCCTCACGTGCATCGCTAGCCGTAGTTAGAATACATATCATCTAATTATTCGATTTATATTGTGTTATTCGACGTTGCAATACGCAATTGCCTATTATAGACCGTATGGCAAGGAAAGTAAACGATAAATACGTATATATTTGTCAGAGTTTGACTATCATTGCCCATTATCCTTCTTGCCTCTTAGGATATAACATTATGCTGAACGGTTATGCTAGAATTGATATAAATGCGCCTTGTGTATCTTATTTATCATATAAATAAATTAGACGTAGTTTTATATGAATGTGTAAGCAATATTGATCAATAAACAAATATATTTGATACGCTCACGCCCGTAACGTAGAGGGATAGGCAGAGATAACGGATTCTGATCGATATAAATTTTACTGGGGCGTGCCCAGACAACGCTGTTACTCAATCTTGTAACATACATTTTACTTTTTACTCTCCCTTCATTCATCCATTTAACACGCCCGAACAATCAAATATACCTTTCTTTATTTTAGCCACAACATACCTTTTTACTTATAACGCTAATCTTAATCCTATCATTCATCATCATCATCATCATTCCTAAGTCTATGTGATTCTCGCCACCAAAAGCACTGCAGATGCATTGCCAGCCTTAAGTTCGTAGAAAGAACTACTCTTGGAGAATACCGCTGACCATTCTAAAAGGCAGTTGTGCGAAAAAGGGAGTTGTGGAGGATGGAATAAAGATAGTGGGGATGAATTAGGGACGAGTTCTGTTGCACTCTCGTAGCGCGTATGGTTATATAACTTTGCTCTTCGTATAATTGATTTGTAACCATTCGGAAGTTTCGAACCGGAATTAAATAAAGGCAATTACTTGTAGTGTCAATGACCTTAATTCAGAGCGTGGTCCAATACGTTCGCGTATCAATTGCAAGTCTTTCGAATTGGGGCGGCTTTCACCCGATTTTTTGACAAGTGTCATAACGACGCGGTCGACGACCGCGCCATCTTGATCCGTATATGAATGAATGCAGGTATTGTGTAATATTTAATTAATTGTGAAACGGTGAAACTGCGATGTTATGATATAACATCTGTGTATGAAATATTAATATTAAAATTTGCAACGGTTCGAGGTGTGTTCATATGGTTTGGTACAAGAATATTTTGTTAATAAGCAGTCATATATTTTATGTTTTGTATTCTGACATTTAAGGCTCGTCTATACTGGTCTTGATAACCATAAAATGTTTCTATTCTAAGCTACTATTGAAGAACGAGCAATCAAGAAAGCGCGTCATATGGTGTTAAATAATAAACAAACAATGTGCTCGAATCCAAAAGAGTATAAGTTACCTCTTTATAAATATAAAGAAAATAATTTACTAAAAAAGGGCGATATAAGGAGCACCCATAATCGACGAGCTTGTATGCGTAGATGTATGAATGTAGAAGAAGCAAGAGAGGTGTGCCAGGATCGCGCCAAATGGAAATCCATGATCTCTGCCTACCCCTCTGGGTTAAGGGCGTGAGCGCATATTTATTATTTATTTTTTATAAATATACAACACTATGACTAAAGTCATAGCTTATTTTCTACTAGCTTCATTAATAAGTTTCGTGTCACTCATATCAAAGTTTAAAAAGAACTATGAACGCACGCAAAATTTATAATTCTTTATTGTAACAAAACAAAAATAGTACCTAGTACCAGTACTATTTGTCTGTGAAATTTTTTTTGTATAGAAAAAGAGACATTAAATACAATTGATCACGGTTTAATTAAATAACTTGGAGTTATATCTTACAAGTAAATGTCAAAAAGTTGTTATTGGTTACCATGGTAACACCATGAAGTTGGTGACGCTTTTTAGTATCACGATTCATTCTCATATTTTTTTCCCAAACGCGCCAAATGTATTAATTTAAGTAACGTCCTGAGTCGAGACTTCCACGGGAGTCCACGAGCTTAAATAACGCATAATAGGTTTAGGCAAAGCGCCCTCTATGCTTGGCTACCGTTTCCAGTAAAAACTGTAAGGCTGAGTTGCACCATAAAAGAAGTCATAGTAAAGGTTTGTGTCAAATTTAACACTAACAATAACGCTGACTTTAACGGTTATAGCATAATGTGTTGCACCAGCGAATTCATTGGCTTTGTTAAAGTTAAGGGGGTTGCAAGTCAAATGAGGCGTGATTTACCCTAAATTCGATGCGGGTAACGTTTTTAAATATGGCAATCCTAACATAACTGTAAAATCTTGTTTCTAGCGCTGTCATCAGTGTCACTTCATTTCATTGATGTCAGTTAGGTGTCTGTTAAATACAAAGAAATTTTCATGAAAGTTTAATAATATAAATACATATGTCACCGACCGATTGTCAGAGCAGACGTGACGCAGATGAGACGTTACATGATGACAGGTACATGATGTTTAGAGGTTATATTCAACGCGTTTGACAATTGACGGATAATTAACACAAACAATAACACTAACCAGTGAAAAGTGAGCGGTTACGGTTACGGTTAAAGTTATGACGTCATTTAACTGTTTGTCAAATGGTGCAACTCATTTTTGGCCAAACCGTTACTTTAACTGAAGTTTAGCTGTTTGTTATTGTTAAAGTAAGATGGTGCAACCCAGCCTAAATGTTTCGTGAAAGTAATAACAGCATCAATAATAGAAACGAATATTTTTTTCTTGAAGGGACCTTGACCGACACAACATCCGTTTTATATTGCTGACGAAAGTTGATTCTATATGGTCGTATGAATTATGAAATATAGTGAAGAAGGAACAGTTATGGAATGTTGCCAATCAAGATGGCGATGTCGGATTTTGGTGTTACTGTGGAAATGATAGTGAAAGTGAAGTAGTGTATTGTAGGAGTGTCCCAAGGCGTGGCAAATGTTTAATGCGACTTACAAGTTTAATTCTACATATCAACGGTTGATATAATTAATTCGATAAATTATTTTTATTACTTCTATTTTAATACTTATAGAGTGTAGTATAAATAGATAGTCGAGTAATAAGCCTTTAGGCGAATAAGAGGTCTAGAACATAATCCCACAAAATACCGGCGTTTAAGTAAAGATGTTTTTTCGTTTCATCGCATGAGTCGCTGATCCTTTCCTTTCTGCTCACCTTTATTTTATAAAAATCTTGTTTTTTTTCCATACAAATTTTTGGTATGCATCTGTAATTATTTGCTTGCTCGGTTGTGTCAAAAACTACCCAACCTATTTTAAAAATTATTTCACCAATAGAAAGGAAGTAACTTAAGCTATGTATAAGTATGCATTTGTCTATCTATCTATCTGATCGAAGCTTGAGTGTTTTGTTAATTTAACATACAAAACAAGAGAACTCGTCGCAATTCTTGCCAAGATAACCCGTTCATATAGCTTCTAGGGTTGATAGTTCTTCCATTTAAAGACATTAAACATAAAGACACAAAAAGTTTATGTTCATCGTAGTTTGAGCATCTAACTTAAAAATGAGCGTACACTTATTATGACTAAGAAATCTAGTATTTTTTTTTAAGTTCTACTACATGAGAAAAAAAAACTGTAATTAAAACCGCCTTACTCACGGTCGCATTTTGGAACCGACAAGTTTCGGACCTTCAGGGTGAGTGGGATTAATTAATTCTGATTAAATAATTCGAATTTAAGAACCCTTAACTTTCCCATGTTATTACAAAGAAAGTTAATTTCACTTTTAAACCTCACTCACAGAACAATGGCGTCATGTGAGAACTCCATGGAGCAGTTTCTTTGTAAGCTTAAGATTTTTATGGTTCCCAATTTACTATAATAATCAACATGATTAGATACTAGGTGCGATAATAAGTATGAAGCTATTATCACACGGATGATAAATAACTGTTTCATGTTCATTGTTCGCAGCGAGCACGTGTGAACTCTGCGTTATTTGGTAAAACGAGGTAATAAAAGTATTTTTCCGTAGTTTACGTAGTTATTTGAACCACGTGTTATTTGATCACAAAGCTAATTCCTCTATGTATTTAAATAAGAAGCTAGAGAAATCGGATTTGTGACTCAATTCTGAGAAAACTAAATAGTTAACTCAGAAAACCCGAATGATTGAATGATCATCATCATTCGTCACATCATCGGTATGATGACCTATGAAACCTCTAACTCTTCAAAGTAGGTCAGGCTGTTTAGGCTACAAGAAGCCACAATGGTATACGGACATACGTGAAACGCATATTACTTCTACTTCACACCTGTCTTCTGTGAGGTCGTGGTATTTCAGCGGTCTAGCCAGCTAATTCGCACAACAGACATTGTATTGCACGCATGTGGTGGACCACACCAAAATATTTCATATTAGTTGTGTTTCTTTTTAAATGAGAAAAAAACTATTTCAACTGATAGTGACGATGAGATCGAACGGTGATACGCGCTATTTAAGCGTTAACCAATAAGCTATCGTGGCAGTCTATCATATTACATTTGAGTATCTGGTAGATTCAATTCTCATGTCATCTCAACCTGTGTTCTCAATGGAATTTGGAGTCATCATCCTTTGTAGAAAATTAAAAGTTGTGTAAACAATCTAAAATATTGGTTCTCAAACTTTTGTACCGAATATTTAATTTTTCATTTCTAATTTCAAGCTATACTTTTTTATTTAAAAATTTCTAAGTTATTATAATTAAAACACCAACTGCGATATTAAAATCGTTTATTATCTTAAGACAATAAAAATAAAACAGTTAACTAGACATAATAAATATGTGTTTTAATTTATACCCTCTACAAGGCTCACAAAAACATGTGTTTCAATTTATATCCTCAACAAGGCTTGCAAAAACATGTATTTTAATCTATATCCTCAACAAGGCTTATAAAAAACATGTGTTTTAATTTATACCCTCAACAAGGCTTATAAAAACATGTGTTTTTATTTATACCCTCAACAAGGCTTATAAAAACATGTGTTTTTATTTATACCCTCAAAAAGGCTTACAAAAACATGTATTTAAATTTACACCCTCAACAAGACTTATAAAACATGTGTTTTAATTTATACCCTCAACAAGGCTTACTTACCTTTAAACTATAAACAACAACTTTGAAGAACATCCAAACAAATCAAAATAGCTACTTTTTTAGGAATATTAATTTAAATGATTCATAAGTGAACGGCATTGCGGCGATATATTAATTACCCTCAAAATTTTGTGTAGAAATCGTACGTATTTTAATCAAAATTAAATTAAATTACAAAACACAACAAACCTTTTTTATTCTGTCGTCTTTTACCTATATTTAGTTTATTTTTTATAGTATTTAGATAGATTAGTATATTCTTGTATAGTAGTTGACAACACTTATAACATGTTATGGCGTCGCATTGTTATTGTTAAAACTTCTTATTTAGTTGTATATAAAAATTAATTAATTACGATTTCATAGAAAAAACCGTCATTTTTTTTTTAAATTACCAACACGAATATTTGGTATGCGTGTGGCGAGAAACGAATGAGTTGAATTTTACGAAGCCAATTGGCGACTTTAGGTGGCTTCACTTTTCGGTCCCGGCTGCTCCATCTGGATGGGTATTATCTATGGATGAACGATTTTTTATACGTATTATTATATTTACTATTGTGGGTGTAGGTAGCAGTAAATAAACCGTTTGATGTATTGTACAGAATTAGATGCTAAATCGCCCTTGTTTCATTGTAAACATCATAACTATTGAATGCAATACTATTCTATTATTTTCTATTATATTCATAACAGTTTGAGCATCGCTACTCAAAAGAATCTAGTAAAGAATTAGTTGAAAGTAAAAATTAAGGTAAGAAAACGAAAGTCTCGCTTGAGATCTATGTCGGCGGGTTGTCATGACGATGAGTCTCGAAAACTTGGACACATCGCAGCAAGAGGTTTTTATTACATGCGGATTAGGTGTTTGTGTATCTTTTAAATTTCTTTCCTTCGGTGTAGAGACATGTTTTTATTTTAGAAATATTTAATATGTTGGAATTCAACTAAAAGAAACAAAGAATTACATGTTTATTTACAGTACAAAACATTAAGAGACGTTACTTTAAAACTTCGACCATCTTTTTATCAGTGCTCAGTACACCTGTATGTACGGAACTCTTATCCTGATGTTAGCTTGTTATATGTATCATACCATCTAAAGTTCAAAGGTCATATCTTAATGTCCTTGGAACTTTCTCTGTAAACTCACCATAATTGTATTTTTACATTTTTATTTAAAATATTTATTGTGCGGACGGCTTTCAAATAATAATCGTAATAATTCAAACAAATTGCGTTATAAGGACAATGTGTGGCTTAAAAGTGGACGACTAGAATTGATAAAGGTATGCTTCGGTGGTTCGCGCATGTTGAAAGGATTAATGAAGGGACAGTAACGAAACAAATATATAAGTAGATAGATAGATAGTAGGTAGATAGGGGACGCCCTAGTGGAACTTATACCGATCAGATTAGTGGCTTACTAAAAAAGGGCGATATAAGGAGCACCCATACCCGATGAGCATGCATGCGTAAACGTATGAATGTAGAAGAAGCGAGAGACGTGTGCCAGGATCGCGCCAAATGGAAATCCATGATCTCTGTATCCCCTTCTGGGTTACGGGCGTGAGCTCATATTTATATTATTTTACATTAAACATTTATCCCTTGTGGTTTCTAGTTAAGTTAGCAGTTTAAGTTGAAATAAAGCTTTAAAAATCTATGGTTTTTTGTCACCAAACAATCTTGGAATTTTAACTCTACTTAACTATGGTCGTTAACATCATATCAAGTGAAATACCACAGTTGTCATAAATTACTTTTCTCGTGAATAACCCGGTTATGTAGCTTCCATGATACTTCATAATAGATGTATGGCTCAGTGGTCAGATTACAGTGCCACTGACACGCGGGTATGTTGTTCGAATCAAATAAGCACTAATTATTATAAATCCAGTTATATAACATTGATCTTGAATCATTTATAGTGACTGGATTAAGTACGCGTCACAGCTATTTTTTAATAATGATTACGACTTTTGTATAAAATAATTATAATTCAGGCAATGATATTTTGTATTACTGATTTTAAAGTCATACAAAATAACCGATCAAAAGTTTTCCACAGACAGTGACAGCATCAATTACACTTGTCAAATGGTGTAAAAGAGATAGCGTAATTAAAATAATAAGAAAAGAGGACAGCTAGTGTTTGTCACTTAAGCGTAAATGTCGCATGACATAAGGTATAGAAAAAGAGTTCTAATTAGGACGCTTTGGAGTCTTCACTATATTGGACTTAGTGGCATATCCAGATATGCTATTTATGTTATCATTGATATTAAAATATCAAAGATTATAAAATAAATGTAAAAAAAAAAATCCTGACGTGTAAGAAAATTGTGTTAAATGTAGGGCTCAAGTTCAAAACGAGAAATTTGTGAAAATGATTTATTCTACTTGTAAATCAAAAAACCTCACATAATTTGCACAAGTTGACTGGGAATTTACCCCACCATAAAACTAATTTCTCGAATATATTGATGTGGAAGGTTTCATAATTGAATAGTATTATGTTAAGTTAATAACGAAACAGATTTCATTTACTGTCGTACAAACTACAGAACTATGAAGGATGACCGAGTTGCGGATGCATTACACGACCAAATTATACAAATTAAGTACTTACTTATGTTGTACTTACGGTACATTACCTAATTTAAGTGTTGTGAGACAACCTAACTTAGTTCATTTATACCAGTTTTCAGGGTAACATTAGGAGCATCTGTTTCTTCAAAATTAAATGAACTATAAACAAATAACTTTACGTTTTTGTATTCATTGCATTTACTCGACAGTCTCTCTCACTCTGTCACTCATACGCGCGACAATAGTAAAAAAATAAATGAATAAAAATTAAGTAACAAAACTAATACCTCGTATTTTTAACCGACTTCAAAAAGGAGGAGGTTATCAATTTTTTTATGTGTTACCTCAGAACTGCAAAACTATATTCAAAAACAAGAAATGCACTTAAAAGTATAAAATAATTTTACGCAATTAAACATAAGAATCAATTCTTAATCATATTTATTTT
>JWHW01046371.1:0-14799 GCA_000931545.1 Papilio glaucus
GTCGCGGCGGCCGGCGCGCGGCGCATGCTCTAACAGTCGGCCAGCCGCTATAAAGTAATAAACATCGAAGTGGGCTGCTCCGCCTTGCTGATGTTATTATATTTTAACATGCTAATCCATGTAACAAAAGGAGCTTCGGCGAAACTTTTTTCAGCGTTCAAATAGTTTTTACGTCCTATTGCTTTTGCAGTTATCGCCGACAAAAACGAGTTTTGGAGTTGTAATACAACAGTAGTTAAAAACAGTGGGATAGCGAGTGTTCAAGTCAGTCTGTATTCGACTTTCCTAGTGTTCGGTTGTGCTTGCTACCAACATGTCTACTGACGACGTACGCAAATATGTTAAAAGACAGTCATTAAAAGCTGAATATCCAACCGACGGACAGGCACCAGGTACAAACATAAAGACTTGTATCGGAGGTTATATACATTTACCTGAGGAACTCCCGAAAAAGCAAAACGGTAAAACTAAAAGAAAGCATTGTCGTTATTGCTGGATAACGCGAAGATTTAGAAAAAGCACTTCGTATTACTGTCGTCTTTGCCCGTTAAAGCCTGGTTTGTGTATCGAATGCTTTCGTGAATATCACAGTTACTAGTTTTGCTCATAACAATTATAATAATTTTTATCGTCATACAAATTTTATATCATTTGATGCCTTTTTTCTCTTACAAATCTTTTTAACTTGCAGACGACTTTCATTTATAGCGTTACAGTACCAAAGGATATGCATTATATGACAGCGATAATGTGTTTTTTCGTTACCATTGCGTTTGTTAATTTTATTTTCCATTTTGGTTAATTTATTTGTGTTTGTAAATATTAACTTTTAAATCATCATATATTCATTCTATTATTCTTTACATTTATTTCTTCTATGTGGTGGAGAGTGCGCAGTCAGGTAGTCGGCACTCACAGGAATGCGCGGGGAGAGGGCGTCTTCTACCTCCTTTAGAGGCCACTTTATTTTAAAACAAAATTTGACAGAATAAATAAATATGCGCTCATGCTCCTAACCCTGAGGAGTAGGCAGAGATCATGGATTTCCATTTGGTGCGATCCCGGCACACCTCTCTCGCCTCTTCTACATTCATACATCCACGCATACATGCTCATCGGTTATGGGTGCTCCTTATATCGCCCTTTTTAGTAAGCCACTAATCTGTTAGATAGAAGGATGTGATAATTCAAGGAACGTATACTACGGCCGTGTCTTTTTGTCTTCGACTTGGCGAAAGGCATTGCCGTGCCTCCAGATATTCAATTCTTAAATTAAACACACCTTTATTTATAAAATATGTAATTCTTTTTTTGATCACTTCCGGATCACTTTTTCTGTAAAATTGGCCAACTGTTTATTATTGAAAAGTGTCGGCTTTATTAATTCCGTGGAACTAGCGTCCTATAGTAGTTCCGTTAGGTTATCGGAGTTAAAACGCAGACGTAGATATAAGCTGAGTTATTTTAACGTTCAATTGTATAACTATGTAAAACAGGATGATTTTGTGTTTTGTACGTTAAGCTGTAAATAAATTAGTCTAAAGTAAAATATAGTTTTATTTCACTTATATATTACATTTTAAAACTCAAATAGGTAAAAATTTATTCCTTATATTTTTACAATTATGGTCTAGACGTCTGGCGCATGTGATGTGACGCCTGGCGGTCGTCTCGTCAGTGCACGACACGACAGGTGTGATAATGCAACGGCAGTGCGGCCTTACAAGTCCAGCCGGCGAGTGTGTGTAATCACGTCCTGCGTGTAATCCCTAACTCGCGTTACTCGACCGAACGCCAACTCTGCAACGCACGCCTAGTGCGAATTTTCTTTTTACCCATTTGTCAACAAAATCGCCTGAACAGTTAAAGGTGACTTCACATTAATGGGTTCGTGTACTCATTTCTCTTATTAAAATCGCAATATCAAGCATATGAAGCAATATTAACGAATCAAGTATATTATCAAATTGTCTTAAATAGGACCCTTTAGAGTGCTTGAAGATGTCCGTTTTTATCACCGGACGACGGACCGTCAATAATAGGCGGCAGAGCACTCGGCATAAATAAGTCGCCGGACCGGTATCCGGTACATTTATT
Organism: Papilio glaucus; assembly: GCA_000931545.1. Classification (NCBI taxonomy): domain Eukaryota; kingdom Metazoa; phylum Arthropoda; class Insecta; order Lepidoptera; family Papilionidae; genus Papilio; species Papilio glaucus. The sequence continues at coordinate 2,098 of JWHW01046371.1, forward strand.
GTAAACCATACACCACCGATAATCCGGCAAAAAAGCAAGCAAACAAGCGCGCTTAGTGTAAGTATTGTCTCGACGAATATCTTATAAATTATTAAATAATAATTTTTATGTGCATGATATTTTAACATCAATTAATATTTAAAAGAAAGCAAATAAAAAAATATGAGACACTAAACCTACGACAACGGTCGGACGGAAGGCGGTCTCTGAGAAGCTCTTGTGAGAAGGCCAGCGGTCGTTATCTCTTTACACTTCTCTCTTTACCTCTGAATTTTTAATAGGCGCGACACCTTATTTATTTACTTCTAGATCTTTCGTATTTTGCTAAATCCTCTCTCGTTACCTATACGCTTGTTACTGGTAGTGAGGTACAAACAAATTTCACGGAGTGCTCAAAACAGCTGTAAATTCTCTCTCAATTGTTTGTTTGTGTAACAAACTAGACGAGTGGAATCCCATTCATCCTGATTTTTGCGGAGCGGGATTACATGAATGAGAATTTTAAAAGTATCTATCGATGAGTCAGTCGGTAGAACGGATGTAGTCTGTTACTTGGTGGGCGATTATTAGGTGATAAAATATACAAATAGTAAGGGAACAGTAGTGCGCGAGTGCGAGCTCTCCCTGTGGGTAGATGATTGTGGAAGATTGAAGTCTAAAAAGCTATGTTAAATAATAGATGGATATGGGTTGGTAGTAATAATGAACGTGTGCTTATTGTAAAGTAAATTACAGTACTCATTTGTGTAGTTCTTATTAAATCTCTCTCTTAATAAATTTATGTGTACGTTATTTATTATTACACATTTATATGTCTACGTGTCAGTGTCAGTGTCTAGAGATTTGTGCAGTACATTGTCTTCATGCTTGGTTAAAGCACCTTCTTGTCTACAGTAAACCCTAAATGGGTAATCTTATAAACTTCAGCGACCAGATTATTTCCTATGAAATAGCGCGATGGAATAATGTTTTTATTTTTGGTAAACTTTACATTTTACATTTTATATAACTTTGGTAAACTTTACATTTTACATTTTATATAACTTTACATTTTACCTATACACCAGTCGTGAATGCAATCTAAGTCTGCTTGCAATTGTACCGCATCTTCAGTATTATTTATATCTTTATATATTTTTAAGTCGTTAGAAAATTAAACATCTACAATACCAGATATAATCCAAAATTTCGTTTATAAATAAAGCGAATAGAATCGGGCTGAGGTGAGTCAAATCATTTCCATGATCTTCCGTGTATACCATAACTGCGTAATTTGTCTAAAAGTATATCATGGTCCACCCTATCGAAAACGCTACTGAGATCTAGACAAGTCAGACACGTATTCTACGAGTCTACTTTTTAAAAAAATCGAAAATTGACAAAATAACGATACGGCTCAATAGTTGTCAACCAAAGACTTATCTCCTTTCTTCAAAAATATAAATCGCTTCTTTCCATAGAGACAGGAGGAAATCTGATACAAACGAATATTTAAATATTATTTTTAGAGGCAAAAAGAGATCTATGAGTCATTTATATAAAAAATAGTTGGGAGCCCGAGTCATGTTTATGTAGACCGCTAAGAACTCGATAAGAATCTACTGTAATAAATCTCACAGGTTATCTGAATTATAACTTAGGTTTTAATTATTTTTGTCATCAACTCTATACTTGTACTGTGTCAAGTATAGAACTAATTGAAGTACTATACTATACTATATTCCGTTGCAAGTTGTACAGAATGTCATGTTCTATTATATAGGTTGTATTAAATTTGCCTTCATTTCTCATTTTTGTTTTCACGACAAGAATAAGTTTTATTTATAGAACAAATGTATAAAATAACAAGAATACACACTATTTTTCTAACAATAACTATTTTTCTTTCGAGTATTAAGAAAGGAAGTTGGTATTCAGTTCCTCGGCAATGTCTCGCCCGCGGCGACTGGGTGCCAACCTCGCTCCCTCTTTGCTAAGTTTTACTTATGCGCCATATTACAGTAACTAACAACTTTTGTTTATATAATATATGTCACCGACCGATTGTCAGAGCAGACACTTTATAATTGGGCTAGGCAAATTGTTTCTTTTTTGGATTATAAAATTGTTTTTCATTCTCAGTTATATTTATTTTGATATCACTGCCATTTAAAATTTGAAATAGGTTAACTTAAAAGTTAAATAGAAACATAATGAATTAAACGATATGACATAGTTAGTCATGCTATTTAATTAACATAAGTAACAATAAACGTCATGAGGACTACAAAAAAGTCCAGTGGTCCAGTAGTTTATGCTCCGATTTACGATCTGTAGGTTGCGGGTTCGAACCCAGGCAGGTGCTTTACTTTGTGTAATTTATTTCATCACCACTGCTCCAAAACAGAACATTGTGAGGAAACTGGCATGTTTTAGAACCACCTACACCTTCGAACACAAGTGAGATCCGCCAACCCGCACTGGTCCAGCGTGGTGGACTGCGGCGCCTTCTCTCTCTCGGAGAGGAGGCCTGTGTCCCTGCAGTGGGGAACATTCTAGAAAAAGGCTGATTTATTATTATTATTACATATTGCATCAAAACAGAAATTTTTCAGTAGCTGTATTTTAAGGTTAACGAGGGATAAATTGTTTAATGGTAATGGTATTTGATAAGAATATATTTTTAATTTTGTATGATATTCAGCCGCCCCTCGTGTGGTGTCAACAATAAATCCTTTTTAATATTTGTTATAAAGACATAACTTGTTGATTTACAAAGGCTGTATTAACTTTTATGTCAGTTTTAAGATCTTACCAGACATGTGTTATAAATATTGTCAATCTTCGAATATTTATTGACTAGGATACCATACATCTTATCATTCAAGACAAAAGTTCTTATGAGGCCTTCATACTAAAGTGCTATTGTCTAACTTACTATCAAATCTTCTAAGTTCCTATTGAACATTTCATCGACGATGTCCAATTTTTATAAAAATGATCTAATTACTCGTTTATAAAGATTGTAATAAAAAAAGAACGTGATAAAGGTAAAGAAATATTATAAAACATTCTTTGTAGTATTCATTTTCTCATACAATATGATAATCTTATTGAAATTACCAGCAATGAAAAACATTTTATGCGCATCAAAATACCGCAAAAACACGGGTAAAATACATTAGTACTCAGTTACAAAAACCTGACTGCATCATACTGTAGCAGACGGCTGGATCGTTGCCAGGTTTAGTAGACCAGTTAGCGCAAAATCTGCATCGAGTTTTAAAAGCTTTCAAAGATTATAACGACTTCAAAATAGCTGATAAATATTCCTTGTTTAATGATTTATTACTTATGTAATAGAAACATATGTTAAGACTTCCTTGAGATTGTAAAAACTTAAGGGAAGGTAATGCTACGTATGAAAAAAAAATCGCCGCCATTGAATCTACTGCTTGAAGATGGGAGGAAATAGTTGGCTGTGAAAAACTCTTCTTTTCGAAGGCTTTGGAGAAGGACTAAGTACTGCAGTACAGGAAAGAGTACGCTGCTTCCTCTCCCCATTCTCAATTGGATGCTATAAATGCAATAATCGTATATTGACTAAAATATATAAAATTGACTACGTACTGAAAGGCCACCACTTCTCCTTAACATTTTCCAAGCTCACATTTAAGCTGCGAAGGCTAAAGAGTTGTTGACCTCTTTTAAAATGTTTTAATGACGTCAGTGATGACGCTCATTTCAAATGACTATAAACAATGATTATTAGAATTTTTGTCTGTTTGTATGTATGTATGTCTGTGCGTTTGTTACCGCTAATCTCAGAAACGGCTTAACCGATTGGAATGCGGTTTTCACTAATGTATTGTGGTAAGCTCCACTTAACATCAAGTGTTTGTTTTATCTCAATCGCCTTATAAATAAAAAAGTTATATCAATTTAAAGAACCGTGTTGAACTTTTGTTCGATAAAAATGGTATAAAATAGGTGTTCAGTTAAATTGGTTGATTCTTTAAATGATGACAATTGAAAGTTTATATAAAGTTCAAAACAGGACAGTTTTTGAGATTTTGCAAGCATCAGCTAGACAAATGTGTCTGCGTGTGCACAGCGGTGTATTAAGATATTCATCAACGCACGTATTTCGGAGACTCACGGAGCTCCCTGGTAATGGTAACAGCTGTATTTGATAACACAGTATTTACACGTATATAGACGATTTTAAAAATTCTTATGTAATATGTTTTGTTAGGTAAGGTTAGTAGCTTATTATTCCTGAGGAGGGTTGGCGTTAGGCAAGCGGCCGGTCGTAAAAAATGTAGCCAGAACATATACAGTATGGACTACGGTCACAGTTTAAACAATCATATGTGATTGTTTAACTGTGCCACGGCCATACTGTGCCGACCCCACATACGCGGGAAAAGGCAGGGAAATGATGATGAGGTTACGGTAATATTTCATTTCGTTAAAGTAAAATTGCAGGGCGGGTGAAACCGCGGGGCACCGCTAGTTACGGCCTCATAAGAACTTTGGTCTTGAATGATAAGGTGTATGGTATCCTAGTCAACAAATATTCAAAGATTGACAATATTTATAACACATGTCATGTAGAATCTTAAAACTGACATAAAAGCACATACAGCCTTTGTAAATAAACAAGTTATGTCTTTTAAACAAACATTCAACAACACGGACTTAAAGAATAACTTAACTCAACTTAGAACCTCGTTATGTAAGGTAATTCACTGCAGTGTTTTTCTAGACTAGACTATTTTTCTCTCTAAAGTCGGCTATTACATTTTAAAAACAAAAGTGGTCTCGGATTTAAACCCACAATCATTAAGTGTTTGATGTGGACAATTAATATTATCTGACCTCGAAAGTTTCCTTCAAAATAATTTGATGAATTTGTTCACAACGCTTCTTTAGTCCAATTAAAAAGTGATGAACGGAATTTACGTATATGGCTTATACTACAATTAGGTTTAATAATAAATATTATGTAAGAACTTGAAGTTCTTAGCGCTCTGCAGATCTATGCACTGGAAGAAATTTTACTAACACGCAGTAGGTTATACTAATTCACCACGCTAACACCAGTCGCGACTTCTCGCTTGTGCTGAAGCTTTTGCTACCCGTCGTCGCCTGCGTGATTTTTAATATTTAGCACTGATATTGTAAACAATAGTTTAAAGTTTTCTATTTAATGGTTTAATTCATAAAATTAGGTTTTATAATTGAAATAGATTTAATTTAGAATTTTATTTAGTTTTAATTTAAAAGATATAAGAGCTATAAAATAGTCACACAATTAACATTATTTCAACAACTTTAACAATGAACGCTATTCTTTCAGATTACTTCTGAAGAGAATTTCTCAGTCGTTCATTGATGTTCACTAAAGACGTAATGTAGTTGACATTCGGCTATTGTTTCTTGTTAAGACACGTTATTGAAACTTGATGCTTTCGTTAATTGTCTTTTGATATTAAGTAAACCTAATATTGTTGTGCTCCTCACAAAGACATTTGAATAAATCTCTACTCGTACATAATATTCAAAATGAATGTAATTTAATTATAAATAATTGAACTACGTGTTACGTTAATTTTATTAAAATAGTTTTTGTAACATACGAATTATCCTCATTTTTTCGTACGAATCTCCTTCTATCTACAATTTTCGAGTCGCCGTAGTAATCCTACGATTTATCATATTTGTCTTAAGACAAACTTACATTCAGTGTCCACAAATCTTCTATATTAACAGAAGTTGTTAGTTACTGTACTATGGCGCATAAGTAAAACTTAGCAAAGAGGGAGCGAGGTTGGCACCCAGACGCCGCGGGCGAGACATTGCCGAGCAACTGAATACCAACTTCCTTTCTTAATACTCGAATTATTGTTAGAAAAATAATGTGTATTCTTGTTATTTTATACATTTGTTCCATTTTTCATACTTATTGTTTCTATGGAAAGCAAATTTAATACAACATTTATGAAGAACGTGTCATTCTGTACGAATTTGTAACGGAAAAGTGAGATATATTCACACAGTAGAAGTATAGAGTTGATGACAAAAATAATTAAAACCTAAGTAGTAATTTAAATCTTTATTCAATTCCTTTTTCAAAACTCATCCAATTTAGTGATAGAATGGCGTCGGATGACAGGATAAAGAATTGAGAAAAGAGAACGTTTTATTTGCAAGAAGTAGACGAATGAGTGGGACGTGAAATAAAGTGACCAGTCTCCGTGGCAACACAGGTATAACAGCTAGTATTTCTAAGGTAAAGATCCCATCTACAATCTTGAAGGTTGGCATACTATAACAACCCCCCGACCTGGTTCCCGCCTTGTTGCGGCGGTGGGGCTCAGTAGCCGTGGGTGGGGGCCCACGGTGAAGCCAAGAGGAACCTACGGCCGGTCCGTGAGGCAGGACCGGCCAGAGGAGCCGCTCGGGGTGGGCTACGGGGCAGCCCGCCCCTTGAGCGAGCCGGTGGACCTACGGAGCTCACTCGCTGCGGGGACAAGTCCCCGCAGCGAGTGAGGGTGAGTCGCGGAGGGAGAGGAATGCTGGTATTGCGGTGTGCCACTCGCCCTGCCCTCCGCGACTCAGCGGGGTCGCACCGCAGATGCGGCGGCGGTGGGGCTGCGAGGGGAGGGATTAGCCCTACCCTTGCAGCCGCATTTCACGTAATCGTGGCGGCAACGCTGGGACCGTGGGCCTCTGTCTTTTTCAAGACGGGGGCCTTGAGGAGTGAACCTCTATAAAAAACTCAAGGTGGCGCCAGCGGGTGAGGGCAGGGAATCCCGAACCTGCATTGCACGGTGTCGCCTTCGAGGTGCGCCCCAGACCATCTTGGGGTGCGGCGCCCTTTTAAGGGCGTAGCGCGGGGCCCCATCCCGGGGCGGCCAGTGGGCGTCGCGGTGTCACGTGCTAGTCATACTCCCGTGGCGCCCACACCATGGCTATGAGGGAACGTTTGGTTTTTAGTGGGTACGCCCCTCGTGGGGTAAGCCCCACAGACCCCCCTGTTGCCCTGAACAGTGGACATGTATAAGGTGCATTTTCCAAACGTAAAAAAAAAACTACAACTATAATGAAATAAAAGTGCAGTTTTCTGACCTAGAGCTATATTCGAACTGAATGCATCGAACACGGCGTCGTCGCGTGAATCACATGTTCATTAATACCCACTTATATACTAACACGAACATTGTACATAATTTATGGAAGTCTTAAAAGCTATGTTAAATAATAGATGAATAAGGGTTGGTATTAATAAGGAATGTATACTTACTGTAAAGTAAATTACAGTACTCATTTACGTAGCTCAAGTTTTAAAACAAATTTATGTGTGGTTTTCAATTATTTTCTAATGTACATTTGTCACATTAAAGGAAGTGTAGTATTATTACGTAAGCTAGGAAAAAAAAATGAAGGACGTATAGGATCTACGTTCCACTTCTTTGTTCTCTAGTATGCCAGTATTTTGTTTAACGTTACGTGTACGTTAATAAAATGCCAGCCATCTTGTTGGCAACGCATCACTGTTAAAGATAAAAATATTTAAAAAAATCGAAATAAACTGTGAGTAATTTTTTCTATGGTATTTACCTTTAGACGATGAATTAAAATAAAATAAAATATTCTTTGCGAGAATTAAAAAAAATATTGTCTATTTCACACGCAAACACGCGATGCCTTGCCCCTGTACAACTGCAATACGCCACCAGCAGCCCAACAGCGTAATGGTTGAGTGTCAATTAGATTCGTGATACTTGTGCAAGCGCCAGATGGAATCCAAGCTGAGGTAAAGTACAAGTACAACGTAAGTTTCAGATATCTCCTTTGATCTTGTCGTGAGACTATAACGCAATCCATCTACATTTTGTGTGTAGCGATTAAAAACGCAAGGGGGAGTGAGCGTCGATTTTTAAAAAAGCAATTGAACGTATTGTACACCTACAATGTTTTGTCTTAGCACGAGGGACAAGAGCTTCATCACTGTGGATTCACAGAACTTTAGAACGTTACTTCATTTCTATCAGAAAAAAACAATTTGCTATTTTGAAAATAAGAAGAGAAGAATATTTAATATAAAAAAAAAACGCAAACCTGTCCTTATGTAAAGTTTTATTAATTCAATTTCAGCAGATCACCTGTTATCTAGTGACCGCTCTCAAAGACATCTGCAATAAATGAGTTACAGATGCGTTGCCTACCTTTAACGGACAAAGAAAATAGACAGGAATAAAGATATTTCCTTTTCCTATCCACACCCTTGCCCATCAAATCCTCTTCCCGTTTCCATCCTGAATTTATTAAAAAAGGATAGGACGATGACTAAATTTTCGCCTCCGGCACCTCACTCATGAGACGAAACGTAGAATACTTCTACTTCACGCCTGTCTTCTGTGAGGTCGTGGTATTCCACCGGTCGCGCCGCTCCATTCGTGCAACAGTTAATAACATGTTGTTGTCGAGGGCTCTACCACTGTATATATACTTATGTACTTATGATAAACAAACAATGCTTACATATTTGTATATATTTTAGTCTTAACATTCTTGACGAGCGGTTTCCTTTCTCAACTAAGATCGATGAGAGCAAAGGTTGGCACGCAGGGTGAGTGATCAAAGAATTCGCTCCATACATTGTCTTACAACACGTTAAGAGGAAAGAAAAATCTTTGATATGATAAGATCAGATAAACTAAATAAATACTTTTCGTAAACTTTTATCTGAGGTTTGTTTATTTTAACTTCCCGCCGAGCTTGCTGGAATGTGTTTATAACAATTATCATCATAAGATACTCCTTGCGTGTTTCTTGATGCACGTGTTGATTGAATTCGTGTTGTAATAAGAACAAGGGTTAATAATATAGCATTGACTTTAGAATTTCAATAAGCGAGGGAATAAGGCGCGAAACTAATGTCATAATCTTATTTAGCTGTCATTTTGCTGCAGAAATAACTTTTAAACAAAAACAAAACCGACTTCAAAAAAACTATATTCAAAAACAAGAAATGCACTTAAAAGTATAAAATAATTTTACGCAATTAAACATAAGAATCAATTCTTAATCATATTTCTTTTTGGAGTCGGTTTCAGCTGTTTGGAAGCGGTCGGATCAACATATTTAGTGGTACACAGGCGAAGCCGGGGCGGGTCACTAGTATAGTATAAAGTTCATTTGTAAAATGTTTTCTTAAGGCATCCTCGTATATTGGCACATTTTCTTAGCTGACACTGACATCGACTCCAAAAATAAAGAATATTTACATTAATTTTGCGCAATCCTATATTAAAAACTTACCAACGTTTTACAAAGGAGGTTTTATTGTCTTACATCGAATTCCATAGCAATATATTCGGTCCGATATTTACAAGACAAAATTTAATGAAAAAAGAAACATTGTTTTTCCTTCCAATTCCTATTCTATTTCTTAAGCAGGCAGTGATAAATGCATCGTCCGGGAGGAACTCATTCGTTTTATTCTCGACGTAAATAAATTACAGCGTGTAATGCATTTAAAAATTACACAATATTTTAAATTGTATAATGATATAATGTTTTTATTTTTGTATGATGACTAACGGGCCTGGCGGATGTTGTCTTGAATGAATGTTTGACTTCGCCGGTTCAGCTAACGTTTTGCAGTTTTTCGTTAACAAATATGAAAAAATCTTCAGGAACCCGATGGCAGCGCCACCTTCCGGATCGACTTTAACAGTGATATAGAGCCCGCAACAAAAACATTTGTACGTGCACGAATGTGCCGGCTCGACCGGTGAAATACCACGACCTCACAGAAAACAGGCGTGAAGTAGAAGTATTCTGCGTTTCATGTGATGAGTTAGGTGCAGGAGGCCTAATTCTACTCGTTTTCTCCTCCTATCCTCTTCTAATAAGGATTGATTAGAAGAGGAAAAAGATTTGACGGGGGAAGGGGTAGATAGGAAAAAGGAATATCCTTTTTCTTGTTTATTATGTCATTAGGTTGTTGCCTATGGACATTGCGCACCTAATATGGTGTACTGCTTGCTCGTTTGCCACCTTGTTCCATATAAAAAACAATTGTGAATCTAAACCATCTCGGGATCCACTCACACACAATTTTTTTGTTAAAATCCGTCCAGCGGTTGTCGTGATGTGACGTTAGTATACTCTGTGCTGCCGGTAATTCTATTTTCAAAGTTGTATCACGTAGGTTCTTTTTAGATATCATTACACAATCTTTTTAATGGGAGAAAGAGACAAATTCCTAATCGGTTCAAAATACTCATATATCAGACGACGTTATTATTAACCTACCTGATGTCATCATATCCCTGTCCTTTTCCCACGTTACGTAGGTCACCACAGTTCGACCGCAGTCCATACTGTTTAAAGCTTGTGGCTACGTGTTTTACGGCCGACCGCCTAGCTGAAGTCAACCCTCCTCGAGCATATACTATCACCTTTACATGTTAGCTTAAAATTTTCTTAACTTGTAATTTACCTTTAGATCTTAGTTAATTTGTTGTCGGAGAACAAGCATAAATCACGAACTTGATACACGGAGCGATAATTTAATTTTCAGCTTAAAATTAGATTAATTACGTCTAATTAATTATAATCTCATTTATTTAGTCTTTTAACTTCTGATGTAAGGTAGATATTATGTGTAAATGTACAATATTTTAAAGACCTCACTCGGACACAGACGCAGTCCTTGTATGGAAATTTAACGTAGAACCAATGCATACCTTTTGGTGTAAGAAACGACGTAATAAACTTATACCCTCATCTGTTATATGATCAGGAACACAAAGGATTCACAAGGTAAATTAGAACCCTTGCGTTACTGACCGTTGGGTATTCCAAAGGTCAAGTTTTTGTGGACGTCAAGTCGAACTCGAATCCCTTCGTTGTACCACAACATAAATTTGACCCCTAGAATCGCCAACGGCAAGTAATAGAAATAAAGGTTGCTGGTGTAATTTCTTACGTCTTCTCCTATACGTTTAATTCAATGGTTCTATAATAAAGGATATCATAAAGAAGCAATCGATTAATAGCTTCAATTACAAATTCTTAGAGCTCCTCGACTCTGCCGCTCGTCTATCATTATTTCTGAACCTTAAACAATTGTAATATACTGTAAGCTTCTAACTAGTTTTGAACTTTACCGATAATATTTAATCTACTGACAATTTACACTGTTATGACAAAGTTAGATTGATTTTGTTCGCATTTGAAGTGGCTTTGTAATTTCGTGTAACTTTGTGTAATCAATTAATTCACAAAATAACTAGACCAAGTATTTACTTGATATATCACAAAATAACTAGACCAAGTATATTACTTGCTTAAGCCTTACTTTTACTACAAATAGTGTATAACATTTAAACCGCGGGCAACAACCAGTGTTAATATATTATAACATATTTAGGAAACACATTTGTAACATAGAAAAAAAATAGAAATCAGTTTTCGTTGTTCAATATTTGTAAATTATTTCTTCGGTTACCCACATTTGTACTGTATTTCATAGACTACCCACTTTTGTGCTGTATTTCATAGGTTACCCACATTTGTACTGTATTTCATAGGTTACCCACATTTGTGCTGTATTTCATAGGTTACCCACATTTTTACTGTATTTCATAAGTTACCCACATTTGAACTTTATTTCATAGGTTACCCACATTTGTACTGTATTTCATAGGTTACCCACATTTGTACTGTATTTCTTAGATTACCTATATTTGTATTGTTTAGATAGGTCGTAATCGAGTCGTGAGCGGAGGCACTGTCGGAGCTCACAGCAGTTTAATAAATTTTATGAAATATTTAGTTTACGTTTGTTATTCAGTGTTTATGCTTAAATCGATAACGTAAATAGAGCGTTCGGTGATGTATGTAAAATATCACGTAAAGAAAGGTATTTACAAATAATTATCATTTAATGAGGGCACTACACACAGCCGTTAGTTCAGTCCGGCATACATCTCACATTCGATATATCTGTTAAGTGTTTGATTGTTAAATCTTTTAATACATAATTACGAAAGTCTCTTTAAATATAATTAAGAAAGAAAGAAAGCAACCGACATATTTGTATATTTTTATATCTCTCGTTAAGTTTTTTTTGCGATAGAAGGTACCTAGGCTATTTCCTTTTCTCTACACCTGACAAAGTGCGTGCAAAATGTCACGATGATCGGTTGAATCGCTAAGTCGTGATGGCGTACAAACATTCTTACATTTGCATTTATGTTCGTAATATTAGGATAAAGATTCATATAATGACAAAAATAACTTTTTTGTAGATTTTTTTAATCAAAATGAATGAGGAGACAAGCCGAGGATAGAGCGGAGTGGAGGCAGCTCGTTGATCAATCAGTGAAGGTACTTCAAGACAAGCACTTCCTTCAGTAATGAAGCGAAGGAAGAAGAAGTTTCATTTCAGTCGGGATATTTAAATCATTACATAAATATGGAATCATCTCAATAGGCTTATCATATTGCACGTACAGCGTCGATGACAAACTAAATCGTACTTAAGCTCCAAGTATAATAAAACTTTAAACAGAACCTGTGAGCTGGGGCGGTTAATATCTCGACCCCAACAAGCGACATTTTCATCAAAATTTTCACGTCCTTTTTACGTATTCCGTTTGGGTTTCAGAACAATTTTTCGTACGAGCCCGGCATTTGCGTACA
>JWHW01046399.1:0-14817 GCA_000931545.1 Papilio glaucus
AACATCGGTAAGTGCCGACATGGGCCTCGCTCATGTCTTCTATGACGTATTCTATGGAAGTGCTCTGTCTACAAAAAATTACACAAAATGTATGACTTATATATGTCTTTTAATGGAGGTAGAGAGACAGAGCTAGCATATATACATATGTCACCCACGGCTTTAACCCAGAGCCCGACTACACGGCAGAGATGACAGACAGAGACTTGGCACGGTCCTAGCACTTCTACATTCATACATCTACGCATACATGCTTTATACCGCCTTTCTTTAGTATGTCAACAATCTTGCCGGTGTAAACTCACCTAAGTCAACCTGTACGACTCACTGTCGCAACATGAATTTATCTTTCCAATCTTCTTTCATTCGTCCTTACAACATGCCTGAACCACCGAACATACCTTTCTCAATTTTAGTCACAACGTCCTCTTTGTAGCCACACTTTTCCCTTACAACGCTATTTCTCATCATATCCTGAGGCTTCGCTTTAATTAAATAACCAGGTAGCCCTGCAAACTTCGTTTCGCACTGTAATTAATAGATGGTTAACTATTTTAGCGATAATGGCTTTCACATAAAGGACAGATATATGCTGTCGCGGGCTTTCTTGTAGGACTATTTATGGTAAACATTTCCATTATACATTATATAAGTGTAACTGTAACGGTCTTTGCAGCACTCGCCAGAAGTACTCGCATATGGTGGAATTTTGTTCCTCCTTAACACTTATCGTTATATTTTGGATAATTGAAACAATATCTTTATAAATTATAGCCTATATGTTATTCTGATGTATAAGCTATATTATTGTAAAGTTTCATTTAAATCCATTCTGTAGTTTTTGCGTGAAAGACTAACAAACATTCATTCATTATAAAAAAAATGTTACATTAATTTTTTTGTGTATTGCGCTTTCACACCTTTACCAAACAATAATCAAACACACGCACACACACCGTCAGGGGTACAGAAAATGTCGTAGGGTACCTTTAACCCTGACTAATATTATACAAAGAAAAGATATGTTTGTTCTTTTGTTTCGGGTAAACTCAAAAACTACTGAACCGATTGTTAATTCTTTCACTTATAATAAATAAGCTCCTCTATCGGCGAGTAAGATAGGCTTTATTTTTTTAATCTATTTTATATTAATTACCTGAGCAAAGCCTTTAACGACTTTAACTTTTAAAAACTTTAACCCCGTCCTTAAAACAACACAGCAACAAGTATAATAATTTAAACGCAGTAAAACTAAAAAAAGCCGACTTCAATTCGCAAAAAAAATCCTGAATCTTCAAACACTTATCGGATCGGAATAAAATTTAAATGGGATTGGAAATAAAAATACTATCAATTCAAAAAAAAATATCATTTTTGAAATCGGTTCGGTAAAAACAAGATAATACTTACAGACTAGAAGTCTTTCGTTGCATACGAGGGGAGTCCCTGGTCCACTGCACTGTGACGGGGACCAGACTTTCCACGTTGCATTTGAGGACCACGCGCTCGTGTGAGCGGGCTTCTACCTAGAATTATACTAAATAACATTAATTACACTCACTCCCTCCATTCTTCTCTTGCACTCCTTTTTACAACAATTCAAGAAAGAGATTACATAGCAAAAATAAAACTTTATTTATCTATTAAATACCACACATACCTTCGGAGGTGCAGTCAAATATGGAACATCTGAAAAAAAAAAATAGTTTTATTATCAAAGTCTTTTTTTTAATTTTTATCGAAAAAAAAAATCTTTTTACATTATGCGCCCTATTTGAAGAACTGTGAACTTTCAAAATCGACGACTGACTCCAGATAACGGGTCTGTGTATGTAAGACATTACTTACCCGGTGGTTTGGCTTGCACGGCGGTAGGTCCCACTCTTCGGAACTCCTGACCGTGTTGATCCCGACCGTTGATCTATAACACACACATTTAAATATATGTGGGATTATTTAAAAAAAATGTTGCCATATGCTGTCATTTAATTTTATTAAATGAATAAAATGAAATAAAAATACTGTTACATTAGAAAAGATATGCATCAGTATATGTATATTGGTATAGTCGGTGACAACAATATCTGTTGCACGAATGGGCCGGCCTGACTGGTGAAATACAATATTCTGTGTTTCAATCTAATGAGTGAGGTGTCGAAGGCCTAATTCTACTACTCTTCCCATATCCATTTATAATAAACAAAGGATGAAAAGGGGAAGAGGATTACACGAGGGATGGGATGGAAGGAAATCCTTTTTCCTGTCTTCTCTGTCCATGAAAGGTAAACAATACATATGCAACTCACTAGCTTGTTGCCTATGGATAGCGGTCACTTAACATCAGTTGAAAAGTAATCTTGTTGTATTGAACATATAGTTCATTATTCTGTGCGATCGTACCCAACAGACTCTACCATTGTTCTTGTAAATTCATTACCGGCCTCAAACTTACAGCAATATAAAAGAAATCGTCCGGTGGTATGAATGCTTCTGCCAGAAACATTTTGGTGCCGTCCATTTCCTTCACGGGCACCTCGAAAAGCGTCTTCCCGTCGGTCGTGAGTATCTCTGCATAGTTGATAAGTATCGGCAAGTCGGTCGGTGTTATTGATATTAGCATATGATTGTATGTTCCTGAAAGTTTATTTATTTATTTTGGATCAACAACAAAATATGAAATGTTGCCAAAGTGAGTGTTGGTGATATCCCAAAAAAAACTTATATCGATCAGATTAGTGAAAGGATATAAGGAGTACTCGTAACCAACGACCATGTGTAGATGGATTTAGAAGAAGCGAGAGATGTGCCAGGATCTCGCCAAGTTGAACCTCCTTGCCCACCCCTCTTGGTTAAGGGCGTGAGTGCTAAATAATCCATGTACATATAACTTTAGTAGTAATACTATGTTTTTCATATAGGTGAACACGTTTTGAAGATATGAAAGTGAATTCACATAAAAAGAAACTAATTCCCTGTTCTTTACCATCCTATTCCCCTCCCCATTGTTTATCTAAATTCCTACTCCATAACGGCTGGTAACACAAGTTGCTGCGGTTGTCTGGGTAGTAGATGTAGAGTCTGGCTATGGCGAATTAAAAAAAAATCAGTATGGTAACCCCATTTTTTAAAGAATACTAATAACGACAACGAAAAATTAAAAAAAAAATCAAGATCAAGAAATTAAAATATGAAATCGGGTTGTTCTAAGTATTTTTTAAATTTTCTTTTTTTTTTTCATTTGCCGCGCTTTAGTATAAACTTTCACCAGCCAGACTCTAAAAAACAAATTACCTTGCAGAGGTCTATAGCTGGCCTCGTCCATAGAGTTCGGTTTCTCTACGGAGA
This sequence comes from Papilio glaucus, assembly GCA_000931545.1. Classification (NCBI taxonomy): domain Eukaryota; kingdom Metazoa; phylum Arthropoda; class Insecta; order Lepidoptera; family Papilionidae; genus Papilio; species Papilio glaucus. The sequence continues at coordinate 3,346 of JWHW01046399.1, forward strand.
ACCCGTGGTCAAACGTAAGGTTTGATATACCTGAAACCTTCACAGAGTAATCTTTCTCGCTTCCTACTGTTATCGTCCAATTGCCTGGTTCGGGCTCCATTACTTTCACTATCTGGAACAAAATTATTGGAAACGCTACGTTATCCTTCTCATCGACTTCTCATTAGTTGAGATCTTAAATTCGTTTATTTCATTCATTTATCGTCATTCTTTCATTCAGTCATTTTTCGTTCAATAATTCAGTCTTCAGTCGGCTAAAATAAAACCACACATACCATTATTTCTGACAAGTCCAAGGTTGTGACCAGCTGTGGCGGCCCCACCACCTCCTCGCCGCTGGGGTTCACCACTTTAATGGTGGGCTTAGCCCCCGATACTGACACCGTCACTTCTCCTAAACTACCGTCTACTGGAATCTGAAACAGATATACAACTATATTCAATGCGTATTATAAAATCAAGTCCACTCGCTCGCCTCGCCGTATCATTCTGTTTGAACGCAATAAACTTAAAAACTACTGAACGGAATTTCATACGGTCACCAATAAAGGTAGAGATTCATGGAGAAGGTTTAGGTACATAAATCATTAAAGGTTTTGTAAAAATTAGATATAATGTAAGCTAATATAAAGCAAAAAGTTTATCCGAACGCACTAATCTCAGGAACTACACATCGGATTTGAAAAAATATTTTTGCATTTGACAGCCCTATTATCATAAAACGCCATAAACTGTTAATATCACAGTAGGACCCATAGGAAGCGAGATAATGGCAAATACCGCTCAGCGAGAAAGAGACAGATATATTTCTGTCATTACTCAACTAACATTTTCGCGCACAATGCATTGCCTTATATAGATATAGCGGTAAAAATCAACATAGAAAATGTGATTAAATATTTCCTTTACAAGTATGTTAAATGATTATGTTTAAATAAAACGGAACGGCGAGTGAAACCGCGGGCACAGCTAGTCATATATATTAATCGTGTCGTAACAGTACCGCTTGTGTATAGTTGTAACCGGCCGGGTGCACCGCTGAGCCCAAATTAACGCTCCTGCCTCGGATTGAACTTCTTACGAATTCCAACACCTGGAAAAAAAATGCCAAAATACAAACAATATTACATTAAGAACAACAGTGGTAGAGCCCGCAACATTTCTGAATTTCATCTGATGAGTGAGGTGCAAGGTAAAAAAAAATCATTTCGTTTATTATCAAATGTGCATAAACAGTGATGTTCTATTTGAAATAAATAAAAATATTTTTGATAGTGGCAGAGCCATTACCCGTGCAGTCACATAAAACATATTGTCATCTCAATTTTTTAGAGAGAAAGAGAGAGATAGTGTTGTATGTAAATGTTTTCGACAGTGTGAACACGGCGGCACAACAACACTATGACTTCACTGGGCAAAAAACCTTTTTACATAAACTTAGTTCGAGCATAGAGTTTAGAAATTTCATTCCAACTCTAACCATTGTGACATATTAATTTTTATGACGTTTTATAATTTCTTTTGTTTTTTCTTTCGTTTCGTTTCTTGAATGCTAACTCGACACACTGTCTGAAAACATTCACATAAAACATGTCGTCTCTCTCTTTCTCTCTGAAAAAACTTGGACAACAATATGTCTTATATGAATGTTTCGGTGTGAACACACGCTTATATAAATCAGGAGATTAGATTTGGTGACAAACCTTGTGGACGTTAGTCTTGTTCAAGTTGAACACCTGGCCGGAGCTGGCGGTGGCGACTTGCTGGTACACTTTGTACGTCGGCCTCTTGACATCGTTGCAGTGACCGGTCAGTACAAACACCACCTGACAAGTATCATACACATGAAGAAACTTTTATATAGGTAAATATTTGATGACTGAATTGATTCCATCGCCGTAAACGTAGATTTTGTCGAAAAGATACGAAGTGAAACTCGTTTAATTATTACGATTAAAACCGGTTCTGCTGACGCTCAGAGTCTTCGTAGGACAGTCCCCGACGCCTAGGACTTTCACTAGGTGTTCCCCTAACGCCTAACACATGCAATATGTTCCCTGCCGCCTCCTAGCACGTGTATTATATTTAACGCGGCCTTAAACAGCGGCTGAGCCCGCAACGATATGATGTTGAAATACCACGACCTCCCTGAAGAAAGCGTCAAGTAGAAGTATTCTGGATCTCACCCGATGACGGAGGTGCCGAAGGCTTAATTCCACTCCTCTTCACCTTCCTATCCCTTCTAATAAAGCGAGGGGAGGAGAATTTGACCGGAGAGGGGACAAATAGGAAAAGTAAATATACTTTTTTCTGTTTGTCCCGTCCTCTGTAGATGTCTAAAGACCGATGTCGCTTGAACCGCGTGCTTATTTACCACCTTCTATTATAAAAAAAAACATAGGCAGTCTTTGAGCACTAACGTTAAAAGTAAAACAACAACAACGAAAACGACTTCAACCACTCCCCCTCCTAACCCAAACCCCTACTCCCCTCCACCATATCTCCTCACCTACCATATTGTGACATTAGAAACAAGAGATCACACGACGTTAAAAATATTGTTAACGATTGACTTGGTTCTATATGTTATGACCAACTTGAGGATGTCTTTAATGTCGTGAACTGAGTATAATATATAATTAAACTTAATGTCTGCTGAGCGGAAATGTGATATGTTTGCCTCAGAGAAGAAACTTGTCTCCTCGATACAGGCTTGGTGAGGAAAAAACAGATGTAACATTTATTGATAAAAAGTAACGGCAATTTGAACTCAAGAAACTATTGTATTTGGTATAAGTTAATTATATTTGTAGTGCGTTTGTTTTCGTAAATAAATACTTATAATTTTTTCATAAAGATAATTGCACAATAAGTATGTTTCTGACACGTGTTGCATGTTGCGCGTGATATTCATGAAAACCTATAAGATTTACCTATTGTCTAACGCGGCAAAAGAAATTTTCACTTCAAAAAACATCTCCTTGCTCTCGTCCCAATAGGTGTGTAATAATTACAGTATTTTGTGTTCTATCATACCGACCTGACTCTGTTTCCTCTGCACAGCATCTAACACCTTGCCAACCAGCTTGTAGTCTGAGGCGGAGGCGTCAGTGAACACGTACACGTAAGACCGGGGCCGGCTGACGCTCAGCGCTAGCAGGACTCCGCCCAGAGACTTCTCGGGACAGTCCCCTCCGCCCATCACATGCACTATGTTCAGTGCCGCTTTGAACACTTCTTTGCTTTTAGTTACGGTCACTGGTCCGATATCTGTGAATTAATTAAAGGTAATAAATATTTATTAATTAAATATGTTGAAAAACTGCTCTCCCAAACTTCATCTACCATCTATGTCTTTACATAACAGCAGACAAAGCAATTGCAGGAAGAAATGTAGCGTTCAGAAAAATGAAATATCGTAATATCTCCCTGCCTCTCTAAATTGTGGGCGTAATGGATCTTATTTAGGCTTATTTAGATTCATTTGTTTAATATAATTCACCACCTTCTTAACATTTTCATTCAAACGTAACGAATTTATATCAATTAATTTTACAATCAGAGAAATCATAATTTTCTCCAAATATATTAAACATATAAAAAAAGTACTTACTGGGATCGTGAAACGGCACGAAAACAAAATCTGCGATAATATTGCTTTCTTCTAATGCAGTTTTTAAAATCATTTCCGCGCCTTCGCGTAATTGTTTAAGGTCATTAGACATAGAGCCAGTTGTGTCAAAAACAAACGCCAAACTGCTTTTTCCATCGTCTTTATCCACCAATTTAGCTTTTGAATTATCAATTATACTGTTAAATTGCAAACTTTGAATATTGCTCGTTCCATATGTTAAAATTAAAAATATTATAAAGTCTTTCATGTTATACACAAGTGCATAAATCATTAGAACAACGCAATACTAAGACGTTAGGCTGGCATATTTTATTATCATTTATAACCTATGACCGTGTAATCAATGTGGGTTAGAAGGACCCTCTGTACTTTGCGGTGTTATCGCTATGCGTAGCGTTAGTTTGCAAACTTGGTAAATACAGGATGTTGAAAAAATTATTGTCAGTGTAAAATTTATTGATACTATCTTTGTACTTTGATTGATTATCCAGTCCACGTTTTTATACGGTCAGTTCTATTGGGCTCCATTTAACAGAGCGTTTTGCACTTTCTCTACCGCAAGCGACTGTCGCGGTTGCCAATCAAATCTTCCTCTATTTCTTTTAATGGAATAAGGGTGAAACATAAACTTTTCATTTTCCTAAGATTCCTATAGCAAAATCCTAAGATCCTTTTATGTAATTTTACTATTAATTCTACTCTACCTTTAGAGCATCTGACTTAAAAATGCTAATATTTCAACTAACTACTGTTTAATCAATCAAAATAAATCTAAATGCACCAAAACTCGACAAATATCGATTACATACATGTTTACCTAATATATAATAACCGCAGTAAATGTTAAGAGTAACTTAATAATTTTATTTATTATTTATTTTACTTATTTAAACACCTGTATATAGTTATCTTGCATACTAACAAATGACCTATTCGTTAAGCCGATCGTCCACGGCCAGCTAAACTAAGTTATTTTAGTTCGTACAGTTAACACATTTTTTCTTACACGTGCCACCACAAATTATGTCAGCTAAGCTAACCTAAATATACTAACAAAGTCAAAATAACAGATGTGTAGGCCAATCCGAAGCTACGCGATCTAAGCCCCTCTTAGGTCTCGCTAGTGTTGTTTTGTGATCACTAACGTAGTTTTAGTATCGTATTACTGGTGGACGGACATTATTCCCAGTTTAGCTTAGCTTAGTTTTTTATTAGTTAAGATGGCGGTGGGCGACCGGTTTTAGGCTCGAGGGACTCGCTGCAGTAATATTTACCACTTCCGCTGACTTGACCTTACTAGATATATAGTTAGGGTTTCATAGATTAACGCCGACAAAAATGGGCTTAAGATTTATTTTCTTGTTTTGTTTTTATTTTGTAGTTTATATGCAATAAAGAATGTCTTGTTTCAATGTCTATATAACCACACCATGTTTCACAGCAAGTTGGAATTTTTGTAAATAAAGATTTCCCACGTTAAAATTCCCAAAAAATTAAAAATATTTTCAAAAACAACGTTTTCGTACATTACCATATCATATCAATTTCACTTCACTTCCACAAAATCACGACATTTCCAATGAATCTATAAAAAGTTTAGTGGCCGCCATATATGGTAAATGGCGTTTGTTTGTTTACAAAAGTTCTATCTTGCTGTGAAACAAGGTATATGTCTCAACAGATTGTAATTAAGCTTAAAGTTAAATTAAATACTCTCGTTACTGAAACGTAACAGATTTTGTTGTAGGAAGTATAACATTTATGTTAATAACATCTTAATTCTAAAATAAAACATTATTCAATCCTTTATTAAAAATAAAATCTTTATTAAAATTCACACATTTAATTTCTTTATACAAAAAGACAACAAACATTTAAGAAAAATTGCTCAAAATTGATCTACAAACTAGCAAACCCTCCGCGCAATGGCGCCCTTTGCACATAGATAAAAAAACTTCATCCGCGTAGGCCGCCATTTTGCAATGTCACTTATAAAATAGCGCCGTACGTACTTGAAGTATTTTTATATTCCTAATAATATTTACTTATTAATACTACGATTATTGCTTTGTCCGTTCCCACGCCACTGCTTCAGCTATCAGTGGTTCCCCAAATGTTCCATTTTATTTAAATATTAATTTCTTCATTTAAACAATATTTATATTCCCTACATTTTTCTATTAGAATTCGATCTCTTAATTTTTAAGTGATATTTGAAAAATAATCTATTCGATTCCTAATTATTATAATCATTGCGGTTTATACAGCATATTGTATGTTATATATGACAAATGTTATATTTATACATAAATAAATGCTTAATACACATAAGTCATATATATCTGAAAAATAAAATAATATATGAAATACCAGCAACTAACTACAACTAAAAACTAATATAAGTTTTTAAACTGAAGCAAATTATGTGCAAAGGGCGATCTTATGAGAATTTTTGGTGTCTCATACATAAGATCGCATTCTATTGAATGCAAGTATTATATAAACTTTGTTAATCGATTGTAAATATTCTATCAATGTTTACGACGCCATTAGCTTGTCAAAACATCAAAATAACAGAAATTTTACTTTGAATTATCTAAATCGGAAGTGACCATCAAATTGATAAGATTGTAATGGATACTGCACTCATAATTTCCCTAGTTTTCAATTAAACGATCAATGAATACGTAGCAGAACTTAATTTAAATGTTATCAAAACTACCATACTAAATAATTTTCATCTACTATTAATAAAAAAAGTTGATATTATGTACTTAAAGTTGGGTACCACTGACCTGTACTTAAAGATCAGGGGTTGACAACTATGGGAGCTGTAAGAGATGTGAGAGAAATTGTTATAAGTCCAATATAGTCTTTGCAGTTTACAAGGAAATACCTCAGTCGAGTTATTTCCGCTGTAATAAAATCATAATTAGCGATATTTTACAACACTTGTCTTTCTTAATTGAGCAACATACTATAGTCATGTCTCTAATTAATATTGTATTAGAAATAATTCAATATAAATAAACTATTATCTATTCGAAAACATTTTATTTAGTAAGCAATCAAATTGAAACTATTAAGCAATTATCCAACTAAAGTTATACTTATATTAATACAAATTACAACCAAATCGATTGACGAAAAAGCCAAGTGTCAGTGGCTCCAAAACAAATTAATTAATAGGTAAACGGACTAACACTGCAAAAATAATCAACTTATTGGAAGGGCAAATAAACACTATTAAGTTACATTAAGTGTGGTGTAATACTCATAACATCGAGCAGTTAACAAGAAACAGGGTTTAAAAACTCTCGTTATACCTTTTTCGTGAATACACTTCAGTGAGTTCACTTTACCTAAAAACATAAATTTCAATATTAGTCCAGTCTGAAAATCAAATACAATGTCCACAAGAATAATTTGAATCGAAGTTATCAAACAATATTTTTCTATAAGAAAGTAAGATTACAACCTAATCTATGATTAAAAATGCATAACAATCCGCGCAAAGTCTATCATGGGTTAATTTACGAGACAAAATATAATACGAACAAACATACATTTCAATATACCTGGATTTGTTTTGGAACAAACGACACTTACAAAAATCAAAAACCTTCTAAATCTACTGTGATTAATATTCGGTGGTAGCATAGTAATTTGAGAATCATATGATACAGGGATTGCAAACCTTCCATAGTTATATTTCAAATTTAAAAAAAAAAAGAGAATTTTTAATAAATAATAACATAAAAAAGTCCTAATAGTATGATTAAAGAATGGAAGACTATCTGTATCAAAAATAGGTACAATCTACAATGTTGATTTCTTTCCGAAGGTTCACAACCCCCGAAAATAATATATCCTCCCTGTAAATGTTAATTCATACTTAGCTTTGGCAAGTATGCTATAAGTTAGAGGTACATTTGTACTATGTCCTGTTTCACTTAAGTCATGGATTACTGTGGGAAATGCAACATTTATATACTTAAAAATAATTAATAATTAAATGTTTAATAACCACAAACGTAATAACTATTTCAATTTATCGTATTAATTTCGGGACCTATTTGAGGTCAGTAATTTATTTAAGAAAAATATTCTAAACATTACCGTACCTAGTCTACCCTAGCTAGGCACATTCATTAATACAGTCAACTATGAAAAGTTGAATTATGTATATGGCATTAAGGCACATAAAACATATTTAAAATGTACGAGGCAATTGAGGTACCCTACAATCACTAAAAACTATAAATAACGCATTTCTATATGATGTCAAAGTAGAAGACGCAAAATGAATTTAGTACATTATGGCTGATGCCACCTTGCCACCAAAACTTAAGACCTATTCACACTAACAGCGTAAACTAAAGAAGTTTAAGTTTTTGGGAAATTAAGCAAAATGTATTCTTTCCGAACTAGAATAAAGGGAATGGGGCAACCCATCAGCTTGTTTATAAACAAGTAAATTAGTTTATAGTATTAACAAAAAAATTGACTTACTGTATGATTATTCAGTTATAGGTTTACTTTTACTATGAGTTTTATGACGTCATCATGAAAACTCATATAGTAAAAGTAAACCTAAAACTCCGAGGAAGAATACGAATCTAATGATACTACTCTTGAAAATCGGCCAAGCCGGAAGGTCACAAAGTGAAAAACATTACCCTGAGCCTGGTTCAGTCAGGCAAACGTGATTATCATGTGAATATGCTCTAACTGAAATTTAAATGTATTATTTTTTTAAAAGATCTGTTGAGATGCGTTTTCTTTAAATTAATTAAAACTAAAACAACTTTAGTTTTTACATGAAAACTCAGTATTTCAGTAGCTGTATGGCGTGAATAGGTTACAAATATTTCATGTCAGAATACATACATTTACTTACACTTTACTTATACTCCCAAAATGGGTAGGCAGAACGTCAAAAACACTTACTTGGGGCAAAAATCCCATATAGGCAAACTTACAATATAACTTTGTGTATAAACTACATTGTCAATTTTTGAAACATTACATACAAAATACTTTTCGATGGAACATCTATGTATAAAATTGCATGTCTAATAAAGAATGAATATAATTTGATTATCTAACAGAGACTTATTAACACTTTCTGTTACTTTTCAAACAACATAACCGATATTATTTCCTTTAGAATGAATAAATTACCGCTTAACCATAATCCCAAATACCATTTAGTGGCCTATATTCATAAACGGACGTGAAAACTGAAATTTTTGTGACTGTACATTCGAATAGAGAAGTCACACAAACATAATTTCTTTACCTTCTGTACAATATAGAATATATTATACTGTTATTTTTGAATTTCGAGGGAACATAAGATTATTAAGTTATGAAAGAATCAAAGAAATTTGGCATTTTTATACATAGGGTCCGACGATTTAGCCAAACACTGTTGTTAAGAAGTTGAGTGATGAGTAAAAGTATATTTGTAATATTTTTATATACATTACCCTACACAGGTTGACTGGTAAAAGACTGTACATATTTAATTATACGATATGGTCATATGTAACCAATAAATGTATAACAAAAAGAAAATATTGCTTAACTACATTGTAAACCTCAACATCGCTAGTGTTTTTTTTATGGAATAAGTTGACAAACGAGCACGCGGTTCAACTGATGTTAAGTGACCGCTATCCATAGACATCCGCAAGAAACAAAGGAATCGCAGATGCGTTGCCTTCCTTTGATGTACACAGGAGGGGATAGTCAGGAAAATGGATATTGCCTTTACCTATTCATCCCTTCTCCATCCAATCCTCTTTCCATTCCCATCATTTCCCTATAAAGAATGGATGGGAAGAGGTAGAGGACTGAAATTGGACCTTCGTCACCTCACTCATCAGACGATTAGCCGGCCCGATTTTTGTGTACGGTCTTTTTCCAGTCCAGATATAATTTATAAAACCCATCGTCAGTAATTAAATATATAATTCAATTTATAAAAAAATATTAAATGTCAATTATCTTAATAAAATTTGTATATAAATAAATATATTTAATTGGATTGCGAATACTATAATAATAATATTAAATTGATTTTTAATTTATCGTGTGTAATTTAATATGATTTTTAAAGTTACTTTAATTTTAGCATATTATATATCTTTTTTGTAATAAACCTAGTCAATACATATAACAAATCATTTAACGTACAAACAAAATATAGATTTGGAAAAAGATTCGGAGCAAGCACTGGGTAAATTAAATAATGTAAATGCGTTATTTCTAATAAATATCCCGATCGCAGCAAATTACTTGATTGTAAAATCTAAAAAATTCTTTGTATACCTTTACTTAATAAATGTTAAAATATATAAAGAACTTTAAACATATATTTTTAACTTTAAACATAAACTGACAGCCGAATAAAATAATCAAGTTAAAGAATTTTTGAAATTGGTCCACTAGTTTTTATGTTTATTATAAACAGACACAATTCAAATCTTACTTTAAAATATTAGTGTAGATTTATGGTCTGATCTGTACTGAAAAGCAGACATCAAATTTTATGTTATTTTCACTAATCTAAATTAACTTCTAATTGCACTAAATTGAATTGAAACCAACTGAAATGTCAATTTCAACTTCATAACAACAGCAAGGCTTTCATAACAATCATATAAAACCTATTTTACACGAAAATAGATCTTATTACATTAAGCATGGTGTATATTTTTAAAAAACATAGTAGATTTAGCTATGTATCCTGAGACGTGTACACTGCATGTTATATTAAATGGCCTCATCCGTTTGCTTTACTTGTGCACTCTTCTGGAACACTAGTACCTTCTCTCCGACTTCCCCCTCTGGGTACTGTTGAAAGAGTAATACCTTGTATTTAATCAAAATAGAAGGTGGCAAGCGAGCTAGCCTTGCCTGCCTTTAATGGACACAGGATCAACAAAAAAATGTATTTACCTAATCATCCATTGGAAAAGGTTGGAACGGGAAAGAGAACTAAAATCAGGCTTCAGGCACCTCACTCGTCAGACGAAGAAATACTTCTACTATGCCTGTCTTCTGTGAGGTCTTGGTATTTTACCGGTCCAGTGGTCCATTTGTGCAAGAGATGTTTTTAAGGGCGTGGGGCGGAAGTCGATCCAAAGGACGCTATGACAGTCAAGTCGGCACAATTAATCGATACTCCCGACCCTATGCCGTGACCACGAGGAGCACGATTAGAGAGGGAGAGAAAGAATTATTTTTTTCATTTTTGATTAGTAATAGATAATAGACATACAACATTGGTATAATTAAATATGTAAAGGGGACGTTGGAACTTTATTCTTGTAAAGGTAGTCCATAAATGGTTGGTAACCTATGACTTAGAATATTATAAACACAATCTGGTTACATTTTTGTACATAGAAACTGACCTGTGTATGCGGCAATTCGTGTATGAGTTTGTAGCCTTGCAAGAGATTCTCTACCCGGCCTCTGAGTATATCGAACATTACAACTAGGCTGGGCGCCTGGCGGGCGCTGTACTCCTGCCGCCACCAGCGCTGCGGGTTGTTGTAGAACGCCTCCGCTTCGTAGGTCTCGCCCGGGATTTGCGGCGGCTCGCACTTCAGGTAGCGGGTCGTTACGTTCACATGGAGATGGCTGCAAGTAATATACAATAAGAATTATTAGTTTACTAGCTGTTGCTCGCGGCTTCGCACGCATTCCTTTCTTATTTTCCAAGTTGGAAAGAAGCTGGAAAATTTTGTAAGATAAAATAAATACGCCCACGTAACCCAGAAGGGTAGGCAGAGATTATAGATTTCCTTTTGCCATGTTCCACGCAC
>JWHW01046399.1:15733-26781 GCA_000931545.1 Papilio glaucus
TATACGATTCTTTTTTTTGTTTGTTACATTAATTCAGCCAGTTTCTAAATGTCACTATTATTTTTGTCTTCAATGTTACCCTAAAGATATTTAACGCTGGTAAAGCCCGCAACATCTGATGCACGAATGGGATGGCTCGACCAGTGAAATACCACGACCTCACAGAAGACACGCATCGCGTAGAATAATTTTATGCTTCTGCGTTTCGTCTGATGAGTGAGGTGCCGAAGGCCCGATGTTTTTCCTCCTTCCTTTCCTACAAAAGATAGGATGTGAAGGGAACAAAGGCCGGGGGAGGGGATGAACAGGACAAGTAAATAAGAAATAATACTTTTTTCTGTTTATCTCTTCTTCTGTCCATTAAAGGTAAAACGCATCTGCAACTCATTAAGTACTTGCAGAAGCCTACGGGTTGTGATCACTAACATCAGGTGAACCACTTGCTTGGTTGCCACATCCTGCCATAATAAATAAAATCTAAACTCACCTATATAATGGTGTAGAGTGGCAAGGCATCATAAACAATATAGAAGACCTATTGTTATTGCCTACAGCGTTTCTGAGTAGTGGCATCACTTGCAAAGTGCCTCGCTGATGAGTCTGTCCCAAATATATAGCGGGTACTGCGTTACCCAAGAACAGTACTGTCGCAACCAAATACAGCTTCCATCTGTAAATGTTTATGTCTTTATAAATAACTAGCCAACCGCCCCGGCTTCACTCGGGTGATAAATAAAAAACCAACTATAGTCTAGCTTTCGTGCTGACAGACTGACGCGGTACTGGTTCAGTAGTTTTTGAGTTAATCCATAACAAACACACAATCAATACTTTTCTCTTACTAATATTACCACAAACAAATACTATTTTTCTATGCAATTAGTGAAACTATAGAATTATGTAAGTATTCAAGAGAGTAAGTATTCTAGAGTTAGATAGCCTTATGGCTGCCAAATTAGAGCTTATTATACATCCCTATTCCACCCTACATAAGGGTTTGATTTTATAGCGTTTATTTAATGTTTGCAAGTACTTTATAGCACTCATAATAATAAAATAAATAATATAAGAAATCATTATTTTGTGTTTTCTATAAACAAACAATTAGATAATAACAATACTTACGCCTTAGCCTTCCTACTCCACGGAACGATGACACTTTGAGCCAAATACAACAGAATCGGTAAAAGAGGCAGCACGAATCTGAATTCTTTGTGTGGTATGAAACTGGAAAAAAAAAATTGTAACTCCATAGAAAATTTCCAAAGGGAAAATATGAAACAAACGCGTACAAAGCCAATTTAAAATATACCTATGAACAATAACATGCAACGCTGCAGCAACCAATAGAAGTAAACCCGTCCTGTTCTCCTGTCGCCTCCGCAGCACGGTGTATATTGCCCATGCCACTGGGACGATATTGATGCCCAGGACTGCCGGTAGCCCAGTGGTGAGGTACCAATACCTGGAAAAAAAGCAATTTATATACAACAGCTGACTTAGATTTTTTTGCTATGCCAGACTACAGTAATCTGGGCTAAATTGGTATCCCTAATCTGAGCAGGATCACTTAAATAGCTGAAAACAAATAATAATAATTATTATTAATTGTTATTTCAATAATTTTTTTTTCATTTTAGCTTATTTATTGAACACGCAAATAATAATTAAAATATGATTATTTCAAAATATAATAATAATATACCATGGATGTGTTCCATAGAAGGAGGCGACGCTATGCAGAACATTGTACTTGAAAAACTCCCATGGGGTGACAATCAATTTGCCATAGAAATAAGAATCTAATCCCACTAATGCTCCACCAACCATCAATCTGAAAATTTTTGTAATAAATTTATCATTAGAAATATATTATTATTCTAAACTTCCAAATGGGTCATTTGATGTCATGTTGCTTGTTGACAGCATCAATATATTTATCCTGTGTATAGCTATGAAAAACCCTATATTTATATAGCCAAAGAACTAATTCTTGTTTACAAACTTTGATTCATTGCAGCAATGAATCAAAGTTTGTAAACAATAGCCCATGATAATTGGATAATCTGTTTTCTTATTTATTATTACACATCCCTTATTTGATTCAACATGACAGCCTAGGTGTGCCAGGATCATGTCAAATGGAAATCCATGATCTCTGCCTACCCCTCTGGGCGGGCGAACGCATATTTATTTATACGGCAGCCTATTTATTTTATTTAAACAACACTTACCCAATAGGTAAATATGTGCCAGCCAACAATCTCAGTTTGCTTTGATTTGTAGTTGCAATATTAAATAAGGCCAGAACAGCCCAAATAGGTGCAGAAGTAGGCCGTAAAAAGGTGGAAATGCATGCAAACCAAAGCCATTTGTTATTCTCTGCAAAAAATCAAGAAAAAGCCACCTTAAAGTTCACATTTGCTTGCACCAGGGGTACTGACACACACTGACATAAAATAGAACATATTTGATTCAAACTTCCTACTGACTAGTAGTGTTTACTATAATTTGTATACTCAGTTATCTGCTTGTTTTAGTTTCATAAAGCACTAAATGTCACCAACGTGATAAATTAAATTAAATTTGATAACTGACAAAGGTTTTTGTACCCTAACTGTACAACCGCAAAAAATACTACTTAAAGAAATATAAATATAATAATAATAATAGGCATAACTGAAAATACACAAATAAATGATAGCAAAGTGATTAACTAAGTACCCAACGGTTACAATTCGATTTTAAATTCCAAGTTAGGTGGTACAAATATTTTTTTTAATTTTTAAATCTCTTACTTAGACTCCAATATGATTAAAAAGTTCTGGAGTTTTTTTTAAATAAATAATTACCTTTTTCATAACGAGCAAGTGCCCCATCCTTAAAAGGAAATATTGATAAAGCAATAGCAACTAAGCAAGTTTCCATGGTTTGTAAGAGAGTCCTTCCAGAGGTATAAAACCAAAATGATGGTGTCAGAATTAGGAAGAGAGCCCATTTCCGGCCACCAGTCCATTTGTAGAAGCTATAATCCGCAGCTGTGCTGAATACTGCTTGGAAAATCCGTGGCATCAAAACCTAAAACATTAAATGAGATTTAAGTATTTTATTTATTTCTTGATCACATTTGCCTTATGTTAAGTGGTGATGAGGGCAACCCTCTTTGTGCGCATTATTGAGACTTGATAACTCAAAACAAATTTTTAAAACATATTTGTACTCTTTAACTCAAATTTCAAAAAGGAGATTCTGAATTTGTATTTAGTAATATCTCTTACTTGGAATTCTCCAAAATTATAGCAATAAAATCCTAGAGGTATGTTCGGTACTTCTAATCTAATGTGTGTGCCTTTTACAGGTGCAGTGAATTACTACATTCATTAAACTTTCTGAGTAACACAGCTGTGTACCTTATGTTTTTTCTGAGTTGGCCAGTATCAGCTACAAAAAATATACATAGAGATATGCCTATAAGAGATATAGGCTATCTAATTCGAAATTATAGTGTTAAATGATATCTCGAAATACTTGTTAAGTTGAAGACTTGTTAACTCAATTTTATTTGCATTTCTCTCGCGTTATAGAGATTCCACTGTATTTCTTTTGACCATTTACAAACAAGGTTAAAGTTGATTGAAAATTGAATTGAATGATGCACAACAATAGTAGAATGGCAGACTCGACCGCACAAACATGTTTTGCAGTCTGTGCCCTAACTTAAAATATATATATGTATAAATCATCATTATCAGTATATGACAATTCTCCCAGAGAATGAATAAGGTTTTACTTTAATGGAAAATAGTGCAAAAAAAATTAGGTCACCTGGTGTAAAGTGACTAGTGTTAATAAGTCTTAATATCAAAAACAATATAAAATAACATAAAACTAATATATATCAAGATAAACAAACATAAACATACCACTACTTCAGGATAATCCAGACCGGTAAACTTGAGAAAAGCATATAGTGTAGCAAAAAGACTTGGATACAGATAACTTCTGATACCTTCCTGCCACTCCCAAGTCAAAGCTCCATATCCAAACACTTGCTTATGGGCCACTTCCAAACTTTGCCAATACTCATCTGGCACATACCAGGTTTGTACTAAGAAGACCGATAGTATTCTTACGAAAAATATTAGGGTAACCACTTGTAACGCCGTCAGGCCCTTTGCCGTAGCCATTTTCCCGCCTAAATAAGAGGTTACATTAGCTAAAAATAGCTCGATATTCCAAAAAACATTTTTTGTTAAAAGTAAATAGGTATATCTTTGTTAGAAGTTAAATCCAATAAGGAAAATAACTTTATTTGCCAGTTTATTATTAACAACTAATCAAAGTCAACCAACGCGTCCCTTAAATTAACTTTAAAAATGAATGAATGGCACTATTAATATAGTCTGTTTATAACGTACTAAAATTGTAAATGTACTTAAACTTCTCTTTTAAAAAAAATTACTGACTGATATGAATAATTATAAATATTTATTTCATAATAATCAAAGCTAACCTTACCAAAAGAACAGCCTCCTGCCGCCACTTAACCATAGACTAAAACTAAAGCTCATGTTCAGAAATTCAAAATATTTTAATAGTTTTGTCCGAAATTGTGGGCATTGGGAAATTTGCATATATTTGAGCCAAATATAATCAAACTAGCCAAACTAAACTCGATGTTCGATCTTAATCTGTGGTGTAGACTGTAGATGTAGAGGTATATCAGTGGCTTCTCTTATTAACAGTGCTTATTGGTGCGTATGCTTATTATATTTCAACGTGAATACTGGGATGGGAAGGGAATAATATGCCTATCACTATATCCCTATGCCTTAAAAATTATTAAGGTAATACTTACGAAGATACTAAAAAATGTTAGTTACGTTTGTTTTGGTAGATGGTAGATTTAAACTAACCTTTGAAGTATAAAGTTTACAGTAAAGAAACTATTGTTATGCACTTTTATATTCTCTTTGGTTATATTTTACACACAAAAATATTGCTTTTATAAGTACGTACTTCGTCAAAAGGGGCATGTTCTGCCATCTTATGCTCTCTGGTTTTGTATTTTAAGTCTAAGTAGTCCTTGTAAAATGTAAAATGAACGCTTCGTAATTTTCATATGTCAATCCAAGTCCGTTCGAAAACTACTGTGTTAATCTTATTGAAATCTTTGCATTTATATTTACGATTCATTTTCGAAATATCATGTGTTGCTTGCTTTATAATGTATGATAACGTAAATGAAATATTATTTAACTTAATCTTTTTGTAGCAGTTACGCAATGGAACGAATATTAAGTAATGGGTGATTATTGACAATTTAATAGATTATTTGTTGTCATCTTCAGAACGTTAATTTACGAATGTTGATTTTTGGGATAAACTGCACCATTTCCATTATTTAAACGAAAAATGCAGTAAATTTTAGAACATGGGTAAGTATCGGTATGAGAATATATTCCATGGTGTAACCTTTATGTTTTGACTATTTGAATGATTTGACAGAGGAAACAAGGAATGAAACACTGGATCTCTCAAGGCGTGGGCTGAAGAAAATAGAGAAAGCGCCTTCAGAAGACTCTAAAACGATCATAACTTTAATTCTCGACCAGAATGAACTTCAGCGGCTGGACAACATCGAAACTTATAATCGTGTTGAAAACGTAAGAACTCTTATCGACCTCTTTCATTTATATTTTATATAATTAAAAAACTTTAACTGTTAACGGTATTGGTATAGTAGTTTTATAATTCAACGAACATATTTATAGGTAAAATGTTGTTTTTGGTCAATATAAATAAAAAGGCAATGTGATTTCTATATCCAACATATAAAAAAAATACCCTTCAAATTCTAAATAATTTAAAAGCAACCAAAATAAAATATTTTGACAAAAAATTTGTTTCAAGGAAAAAGTGTGTTTACTGGCCAAATGATTGAAGATTGTTTTTTTTAGTTGTCAATATGCAACAATTTTTTGGTGAGGATGCATGGTGTATCCCGGCTGGTCAATGTTAGAGTTCTGGCCCTAAATAACAATGGAATATTGCAAATAGAGGGATTAAAGGATCTGATTTATTTGAAAGTATTAAAATTAGCGGGTAAGTTACATGAAAATATTTTTATACGTCTAATAATAAATATTCCATTATTTTACCTAATAATTTCCCAAGACATTACAAGTAACTATCTGATTTGTAATTTATAACTTTGTGACAAAGATAATCATTTTCTTACCAACTTAACAAGTGTAATCATCTTTTGTAAAAAAAGTTTCTTTATAGGCAACAACATCAAGTCAATTGAGCATTTGATCCACAACATGCATTTAGAGCATTTGGACCTCTCCAACAACCAAATCTCTTTCATAGCTGATATTTCGTACCTAAAAAGCTTAAAGGTAAGATTTTTTAAATACAAAACTATTTAACAAATAACATTTTAATAAATTTTGCTGGCCCCATGGCTAGAAAACAGTGGGAGATTGACTCACAACTTTTGAGTGACTTTAATTTTTTTTTCTTATCACATTTGTGCCAGAAATGTCACATAAAGTGAGTATACCATTTGTTAAAATATGCCTACATCTCAAAAGGTTTAATATCTCTTATAATTAAAAACCAAAGATTGTACTGTTAGATCCAAATCTTAAAATCTTCTCTATACTCTTACATTGAATATTTTGAGCCTATAATGGTGCACCATTTTTTATGATTCGTATTACAGCATTTAAGCCTGGAAAGGAATCGTATAATGGATTTACGGCAGTGTGATCGTTATCTTCCCACGGCACTGGAACACCTTGGCCTTGCACACAATAACATCCAGGACCTGAACGAAATCTGTCACCTAGTGCACTTGTCCAAGCTGGACAGTTTCAGCATCCAAGGCAACCCATGTGTCTCTCTAGCTGGCAAAGATAAGCTGTATCCTTTTTATGTATACTACTAACAGTGTTCGCAGGAGACATTTCAAGATAATTTATATGGATCAAGTTAAGTAACATAATAAAGAAAAGCAATATAAGGATTATCTGTTAACCACAAACATGTATGCATAGATGTAGAAGCGAGAGAGACATGGCAAGATTGTACCAAATAGAAATCTGTAATCTGCCAACCCCTCTGAGTTAGGTTATAGGTGTGAGCATATATGTATTTTGTTTACTCACTACATAATAATATACATATAAGATGACTGTTAAATGATTTTGTTATTGAGTGCACAAAATATATTTTTTTAAATGACTTTAATTTGTGACTGTACATAGTTGTACTTTCATAGAAGCAAAGTACAATCTAATGATCAATGAAATTATAATGAATTCAATGTAAAGTATTTCCATTGTCATTATTTTCTTAACATTCCACCAGGGGCTTCGACTATCGCCCATTTGTACTCAATTGGATTATGAGTGTCAAGTCAATAGATGGCTTTATTGTCAGCGCAATAGAGAGGTGAGTCAATGTTTCATAGTATACAGTAGCATCTGAATTATCAAGTTGTATGTCAATATTTGATTGGTATAAGTTTGCCTAAGGAAGAACTGACAGAATTTCCACTATATGTCTTTGTTTTGTTTTTTTTTTAAATAAAAGATAGAGACAAATATGTAAGAAGTTCACCTGATATTAAGTGATGGCTAGCTATAGTCATCCGCAACAAACTAATGAGTAACAGATACATTATCTACCTTTAATGGACAGAGGATAAACAGAAAGAAGAATATTTCTTTTCCTATTCAACACCTCCCCCATCAAATTCTCTTTTTAAGAGGAATAGCAGTCTCCAGCACCTGACTCATCGGATGAAATGCACAATACTTTTATGAAAATTGCCTTCTGTGAGATCATGTTATTTCACTGGTTGAGTTGGTCCATTTGTTGTTATGTTGCTCTACCACTGTATTTTTTCATTCATCCTTTCAGAATGCCACACATTTCCTTTCTTAAGCTATTTCTAATCCAATTATTTAGAGTCTAGCGTGCATTTACTCATCATAATGCATTTTCCTTAAAATATATTGCAACAAAATCTCTTAGCTAATAACATTGGTTGTGATCGTATCTTCCAGTTTGAAGGCTGAATGGCTGTACAGTCAGGGCAAAGGCCGGCACTTCCACGAGGGGCAGCACCGCGAGCTGTGCGAGTACCTCGCCGCCACCTGTCCGCTCACCGCCGATGCCCTTGAGACTGAGGAGCAGAGGAAATTGAGACTAATCCTGAGCAAGGTAAGGTTGATGACATGTTGAAGACATATTTAAATGTGGTTTTATCTCAACATATGTATAAATATGTACTGTTTGTGCCACACAAGAACTTGAGGTTGTTTAAAAAAGCCATTTGTTGATATTCCAGGCACAACATCACCAACAACAGCTGAAAGATTACACCCACAGCCCGATGAAGTCAAAGATTCAGTCTCCAAGGATGCAGTGTAAGGAATCTATTTTATTTTTTCATATATTTCTGAAGTATTGTGACATAATAGAACAGTTTTAACACACTTTTATTAACTTGATCTGTATGTTTGTTGTATGTAAGAGGTACGTACAAACAAACATACATAATTTACAATTTTCAATAACTTGCGTCCGATTACTTGAAACTCGATTCGTTGTATCGATTTGTTGTAGTCCTGTTTAAGATTATAAGGAAACAAATAATTATATTTTAATGTTGTGAATAACGCCATCTAGTTGCAAATTTAAATAACAATTGATACTTTATGTATTGATACATAGCATGTTTTTTAGTTTTTAAAACTATTATTTGTAGTAAGGCAAACGAATTAGTTACCACAGGATGTGTACCCACCTCTTTTCTCAAGCCGACTTATTACATGCAATGTTATAACAGTCACCGCTGCAAAGCTCGACATATCTGAGTCCAAATTATATCATGTAATCCTGAAATATTTTTTTTAATTTACTTACTGTGATTACTCATTGTCTACTTACTGTGACTTATAGCTCGCATGCCGAGCCGTCACATGGGAAGGTCCCCCGACCGTCTGTGCAGCAGCTACCACGCGCGCGTCAGCTCACCCTCCCCGTCCCCCGCGCCATCCGCCATCCCACACGCCATGAGCCAGAGTTACGACAGCCCGGGACTCATGTTTGAGAAACGGGACATCGGTAGGGAGAAACCGGACAGCGGTAGGGAGAAAGCTGGTAAGATTTTTACCGTCTATTTGTTTTTGAATATAAGCGATGAGAAATTAGTATATGTATATCTAACCTGATATTATGAATTGATGGCATAACTATGAAGAGTAAAGCAATTAATTAATTAATTTCAACTTTTTAAGTAACACATCCAACAAGTCTTGTAGTTTGCTGTCAACAAGGAACAAATACGAGGAAGCTCTTTTTAGCCACATAGACAAATATATTCAACAGTGTTAGAGCTCGCAACAATAACATCTGTGGCCTAAATGGGCCGACTCGACCGGTGAAATACCACGGTCTCACAGAAGACAGGACTGAAGTAGATGTATTCTGCGCTTAACCTAAAGATTGAGGTACCCGAGACCCAATCATAGTACTTTTCAGCTTCCTGACCTTTCTTAAGGTCCTAAGGTAAAGTAAGGATGGGGAAAAGGATTGATGATGGAGGAGGGGATGAATAGCAAAAGGAAATATCCTATTTTCTGTTGAAACCTTCCTCTGTCTATTAAAGGTAAGCAATGCATTTATAATTCATTAGCTTGTTGCAGATGCCTATTAGTACCAGTTACTTATTATCAGGTGAAGTTTTTGTACGTGTTTCCTTCTTTAAAATTAAAAAAAAAAATGCAAGTAGTATTGTTCATATTTTTTATATTCAGCAGAACAACAATCAAAGCCAGTAAACCAGTCGCTAGAAGCAGCATCAAAGATGGTACCAGTGCCAGAATCGCTCATGAGCCCAGATTATCAAGATCCAATCTACGATATCCAAAGAACTATACCAAAGCCAAGCAATCATACAGCAAATAGCATTTCCAACACCTCAAGCCAATCCAGCAATAGTAGTGTCCAAGAAGATCGGCAAAAACTCAATAAGAGCTTAAAAGGTTCACCGAAACTACCCAAAAGTGCAAATTCTTCACCAAAGTTAAAGTCCAAGATGGAACAGCGCAAAGGCAGTTTGACCAAATCTGAAATTAAAAATGATGAAAAAAAATTAAATGGTATAACAATAAATAAAGAAATGGATCAAATCGATCCTGATAAGTTGGAGATGATAAGACTTGCGTCCAACCAAAGAAGGCAGAAGAAGATGAGCGTGGAATCCATGGCAGCGGTAACGATACAGAAGATGTGGAGAGGATACAGAAGTAGGAATTTGAATAAGGACACATTGAGGATCTTGCACGCGATACAAGCGGCGAGAGCTAGGCAGCATATACAGTAAGTATGCACACGTCGTTATTTATGCGGGCTGATGACGCACGTTGAACACGATTAGGACCCCTAGCGAACGCAATACTGTGTGTGTGACCTTCGTACACAATTCTTGCTCTTTTGTGTCACTACAAACACGCAGAGGACATTAAAAACGCGCGTCGCAGCGAGCACAAAACACGTCGTGTGCAAAGTAACATACTAGCTGAGCCACGCGGTTTCACCCGCCGTGCAGTTTAATCTAACCGACGATTGTCTATTCTAAGCTGACCCTTATTTAATATGATCGATCATATAGATATGAGCTACACTTACATTGGATTACAAATATTTCTCCATGCAAACTTTCATCCCCTCCTTGGACCTTTAGGGGATGAATTTAGAAAAATCCTTTTTTAGTACTCGTCTACGTAATATCAAAAATCTCTGTGCAAAATCTCAAGTCTCTGGGTCTGGTAGTTAGGGCTGTACCAATTGTGTATATTCTTGAAAACATTTGCAGGCGACTTACGTGCGATATGGAAGCCACCAAAGCAGCTTTAGAGAGTGAACGTAAAATCCAGCAGTTGCAGATGCAAGCCATCAATGCGCTGTGGAAGAAGGTGTCGACACTTCAAAACGCTGGTAAGAGGATTTCCCATTTATTTATGTTTAAA
>JWHW01046399.1:27799-57939 GCA_000931545.1 Papilio glaucus
AAAAAAATGTTTTCAAGGCGCATATGTCTTGACATCTTTCAATAATCAATATATTTTGCTTACACTCATTAGGGTGTCTAGCAAAAAACCCAGAAGTAGAGGAAATTACAAACATTTTACTCCAAGAAATCATTTGGTATCAAACTTTGACACTAAATTATTTTTTATTTCGAGTTTAAAATAGTTTAGAAAATGAAAATGCTACCGTTAAAACACATTTTTGACAAGCAGACGTAACTACTTTCGACCGCTGTAACATACTAGCTGAGCCACGCGGTTTCATCCGCCGTGCAGTTTAATCTAACCGACGATTGTATACCCTAAGCTGGCTCTTATTTAATATGATCGATCATATAGATATGAGGTTAACTTACATTGGATTACAAATATTTCTCCATACAAACATTCATCCCTTCCTTGGACCTTTAGGTCTCTGGGCCCAGTAGTTTGGGCTGTACCAAATGTGTATATTCTTGAAAACATTTGCAGGCGACTTACGTGCGATATGGAAGCCACCAAAGCAGCTTTAGAGAGCGAACGTAAAATCCAGCAGTTGCAGATGCAAGCCATCAATGCGCTGTGGAAGAAGGTGTCGACACTTCAAAACGCCGGTAAGAGGATTTCCTATTTATTTATGTTTAAAGTATTGAAAGAAATTGAATGAAACAGGAGGTAAACCTTAAAAAAATAACTTATCTTACAGATGTCCAGAAGAACAAGTTGTTCGACACTGATGACAACTCTGAAGTGTTGAGACAATTGACTGATACGTGTTGCAGCTTACAGGCGCAGGTGTGTGTGTTTTTTTTTTGTAAAGATGATAGTGAGATCCTTATATTTAGTAAAAATCAGCGTAACTTCATCTGATGTTGGGTGACTAATCCAGACATCACAAAGTCTCTTTCCTATCCCTTTCTCCTCCCGTTTTTTATTCAATTCTCTTTCTACTTCGAAAAATAGCTTTCCGTAAGTTTTCGTTCCCACGTTTATCTATAGCGCTAGTCACATGGCCTCACGTGACCAATTTGCTCGTTTGCTGAAGTATACTTTAAGAAATTAAATAAATAAAATTTGCAGGTTGTTGAACTGCAGAGCAGCATGCAGCAAGTCCTGCGCGCGGTGTCGCAGCGTAATCGAGGGTCCCCCGTCTCCACTCAGACTGATATCATCGCTGTCGACACGCCGCAGGTATACAACTTTACACTGCAGTGGCGCTAGTATCGATTCTACCCCGCTAAAATGTATGATGCAGTTGTGGAGCGCAAACAAACAACAAGAAAGATATAGATACAACACGGCATTGGCGCTAGTGTCGCATTTGCAACGCATAACCTTAAAAAGTTTTTTGGTGTATATGCGGCCAGGAGGCTATTTTACCCAATCCAGTTGGTGACGGAGATTTTTATCACTTTATTACTGTTGTACACAGAATTTCATAAGCGGTACCTATTTTTACGTTTTCTGTAGCTATGCTTCATATTTAAGCTACTTACTTTTCTGGAAAAACAATACGAGAGCCTAGACACGCCTATAAAAAGAAATAGAATTTACAGATATACAACTGGTATTGGTTTCTCTAAAGGATAGGATCCGGTAGTTGACGACATAGTTCTAAAAGTCAGTAGGCTGATGTTACAATGGGATAGTCACATGGGTCGAGCTAGCGACGTCAAATGGGTGGGAAAATCTTGGATCAATTCCAAAATCAAGGCCACAGATGAGGATTTGAAGTTTGGGGCACTCTCCTTCCTGATGGACTCATGACCTCGCGAGTACGGAGGAAGGATGAGGTGCGCGGAAGACTGAGGTGCTGATATAGGCTGATGCTGTTGATGAAGTGATATTAATGAAAAAAATTTACCAGGAGGAGCGCTGTACCTGGCTGCGTCGGCCGCAGTCGCTGGCGCTGGCGACCACAGTGCCCAACCCACCCTTATGTGACCACGACTCGTAAGTATGCTTTGAAATTATATAAAATACATCATTGCATTATGATTGTTGATATAATATTAGGAAAGAAGGAGATGTTTGTGTGTATGTTGTATGACTCCGAAACGGCTGGACCGGTTTCTACGAAATTTTCAGGAAATGTTCCCGGGTGAAGCCGGAGCGGGTCACTAGTGTAGTATATATAACCTATATTTTGCAAGAACAATAACTTTTGACAATTTTAGACAATCTCAAGAATTAAAATTTTATGCGATTATTTTATTTATTTCAGCATCAAAACGAACGATGCGGTCGCCATAGGCGTAGACCGTACGGAGTCGATCATAGACGATAGAGCGGAAGCGACCATAGACAATGCCCAAGTTGAACGAGAGCGAACGCTGCTCGTCGACTGATGAAGCGACTTCACGCTTTATTATTTACGCAATTGGGGTTATATTAGCAAAGCAGAGCTTACACGGATTAATTCCAAGGTTAATGTAATTTTTTGCAATTTTATATAAGCTTAAACATGTGCCTATTAAAGATTATACGAGACAGGGAAATTGTAGAAGAATAACTTGAGCTCACGCCCGTAACCTAAAGGGGTAGGCAGAGATTACGGATCTCCATTCGGCACGACTGGCACATCTCTCTCGCTTCTTTTACATCAATACATCTAAGCATACACGCGTCTTTTTTTTTTAAATATAATTTAATTTCTGATAGCCTCGTTTAAAATTACACAGAGATTTAGAGAAAGAGGTTAGATCCGACGTATGTTGCGTAAGGCCTAAGTCGACGAGACGAAACTAGGGTTAGGAAGAGCAGTAAAATGAATACTAAAGATTAACTACTAAAGATTAAGACTCTTAAGAAATATTTTTTTTATTGCTAGATGCAATTATGACTGGCGGAATTAGAAATTGACGTTATAAAGTAACAAAGAATGAAAATTTCTGAGGATGATTTGGCTTAATTAAAAAAATAGAATTGGGAAAAGTATGCTTTGTTGGTTTCGGCATATTGGACAGGTTGGATGAAGACCCCTTGGTCTTAGGCCTAGATGAGGATGAGCATGTGCTCATGTCTGGTCGCCTTGAAGGTTTTAATCGGTAAGAAAGATTAACAATTAGAATTTTTTAGGTAAACCAGTGCGCTAATGAATATATAAATACTCAATCTTTGATCACCCCATTCGGTCGTGACCGCTTTTATATTTCATCCAAGTCCTTTAAGTGGCGTAGACAGGGAACGAAACGGAGAAGCATAAATATTTAGATGTATGTACTAGTTTCGAGACTGTTGGAGACCTTCAGGGATTAGTGCGCGGTTGCGGCATGTCTCGCAGTAAGTGCATACACTAGTGAAGCTATTTAAATAAGTTTTAAAATGTCTCACGAAAGTTTTAAAAAATGTATTAATCTAACCTCAATTAATTCCTAGACCAAACAATAATTTCTTCTTCCCTTCACAAATAATCTATGATAGGCACAAGCTCCTTTTGTGCGTTTTTTTATCGTTGAATTCATTGGCAACTGACCTGTTGATACGGTTTTTACGCTTTGGCTGTGTCGAAAAAGACAAAATCGATTGTATTCTTTGTAAAATCGATTTTAATTTAGGTAAGATTTAACAAAAATAAAATATTTCTACCAAAATTAAATTCTATTATCTATTCTATTTAAAACATAAGTTCATCACAATTTATTATATATTAAGTAAAAAATGTTTTTAATTTTATTTATCTCTAATTATTTTGTAACATTTAGTATAATCTGTTGTCTGGTCAAGATATTTGTTGTCTATGGTTGTAATGGCGCTTCATTTGACACTTTATATATTTGCAAATTATTTTTTTATTCCAAAATGAAGTCATGACTAAAATGATACACAAACATTTTTATTAGCAATAAGATTTTATTTAAATTAGTTTGCCTAGTATATAACAGTTTTCACAATAGACCAAAAGTCACAATATTAGTTACATAGATAAAATATTGTTTTCTTATACTTAACGAGTAGAATTATGGTAGATGTAGTAACACTGCTCTCACTGATATTTTGATAAAAATTTATATTTTTTTACAGATGGATAATACCAAACAATTTATTTTTATTTTTTATTTTTATTAATTATTTATTTAATAAGTACACGGGCGGTTTAGTTGAATAATAAAACACATAATTAGTAATAACGCAATTATAAGTCAAAGCCAAGATATTCTAAGTTAATTGACATTATCATCACACGAGCATAGTACAAAACAACGTGACTCGAATTAACATACTTCTAGAAGAATAATTCGTTTTAAAGCAATTAAAATATCTACTTATAATAAATGTGTATAAAGTTATTGATTATTCATATGTATTGTCTATGAAAAGATTGATATTGTCTATGATAACAAACTTAATCTTTTTATTATTCATTTTTATGTTACTTTTGAAATGTATGAGGCAGTATGATAGCGGTTTATAATTGCTGTCTTCTCTATAGATAGACATTTTAAGATCTTATGTAAATTTAAGACTATATACGACTTTAGACAAAAGGTCTGTAAATGCTTGTGTGAACACGCCCTTAACGGTGGTTGTTAAATCTGAAACGAATTTTATTAGTGAAATCTTACACCGTTGGTTTTTATGGTTGTATTGTATTTTATGACATTACCAGTGGTCATTTCACACTGCCTTTTAACATAATATATTTAAAAAAATACATTCAAATTCACCTCTGTCATACTTTAAGTGTTGTGTAATGGCTTATACCAGTCTTCAAACGTACAAATTTTTGCAAAATGGCGCGTAAATATAAATTCGAAGATTACGGTTTAGTGAGTTCACACTGCCGAAAACATTTATATAAAATATGATGTATCTCTCTCTTTCCCTCTGAAAAAACTGAGATGACATGTTTTATGTCATTGTTTTCTACAGTACTCACGGTTATGGCATTGTTTTGATCTATAAATATTTTAATTTAATAAACAACATTGGAAAGACAAAAAGTTATCACCATTACGGGAATAAATTACTGAATTTGTTAATCCTTTTATGCATAATCACGCCATCTTGTGAATATTTGTAGATTACAAGACTGAAGGTATCTCAATTAATACATACAAATATATATGCTTCTTGAGATATAATTTTTTCGATAAAAAGAATCACTGCCATTTGACAGAGTAAAATCGCCCTGATATTTGTTATTCTATTAAAACTTAACCTGACTGCGTGACTTACTGTAACTTGACGATCAGTGTGTGGTTACTGTCACACACTGTATGAACTTGTCACATTTGAGACAGCCTTCCTGAGCCAGCCAGGTAGGAAGTTCATAGCGCTTGTCAATCCTGTCTGTCCCAAATGAGTTAAAAAGACGTGCGACGACATAAATAATATCAGAATGTGTGAGAAAAAATACTCATTATTATCCAACATGTTTAACTGTTGTGTTTATAATGTAAAAACATTTTTTGCAATACATTTTTGAAGCATTTGTTTCTATTAGTTAATCATTATTCGAACACGCCAAAGACTTGTTACAATTCAAAAAACAAATTCACGAAATAATAGAATAGTTTTTTTTTATTTGTGTGCTTATGTTGTAAACACACAAATACAATTTTGCTTTTAATGCTTAAATATTTTGTCCGGCTCGAAGGACCATTTGTAAAGAATAAGTTTTTATGATAACCTTCTTTCGTTGTATTTAAATTATTTTCATAAAGTATGTCTATTTTGGTTTCTTTATTTTTAGAATGGTCTCTTTAAATAATTGTAAGTTATGTTTGTGTTATTTAATTTAAAAATAAGAACTAAATTAAGGTTATGTATTTATAGATGTCACCACATAACCGTTCCGTTTGAACAGCTAAAAAAGGTTTAAGTTATTGAATCGAAATTAGTCAATTTCTTATGTCGATGTTTCCTAAAAAGGATAGGATGGGAAGGGGATGAAGATTGGACGGAGGAGGGGATCAATAGGATAAGGAAATTCCTTTTCCCTGTCTATCCCCTCTGTCCATTAAAGGTAGGCAACAAACCAGTTAAGTGTAACATGTGAACCGCTTGCTCGTTTTAACGTTAACATCTCCAATTACTTTATACCTATACCACAGCTGTCCAAATTGTGACATCGTGAGGATATTGATAGGAACAAAATGTCTTGTGTACTGAGCTTTATTTACTGACACTGTGTAAATTATTTTGTACACTGAATCTCTAGCTACGCTTGTATAGTTTGTATATCTGTTCGTTTATATTATTCTTTATTTGAGGTTATGTTCATTTGATTTCAATTCTTGCAAAAAATTTACCGCCCCCAAGCTACCGCAAACAGCGATTCCAGTAGCTAGTGGACCGAGTAAAACATTGTGTTTAGAACATTTAATGCCACATTATATAGTTATTTGAAATCAAATGACCATCTCGAAATCTCAAAATAATATCTCCTAGTCATTTTTAACATCGTTCATTGTGTTGTGCAATTGGTTTGATTATCTTTGTATATCGATTTAACTGAGATGCATATAAGGGTATTGTGATGTAGATGTAGAACTTTACTTTTAAATTGAGTATTTTTAATCTGCGTTCATGTGAAAATTTATAATTTTTTATTTGAATTTTTAGAAAAAAACATTCCTCGATCACTGATATTTGTTTTGCAAGTATCTTGTACATTGAATAAGCAAAATTACTTCGACTAAATTTGCAAGAGTACAGTCGCTAAGAAAATGATAATCTAGCGTCACACATACAGTCGAAAATAATTAAACGACGCAAAAATAATGTTCTTGGCATTTGGAAAAATTGAATTTGCATCCTTTGAATATAATTGAGATTGTGTTTATTGTTTCTGTATGGTAGTGACGTTTTACAAAATGACAGATGTATAAAGTTTTTTTTGTAAATTCATAAAAAATATTTTTCAATTACTTTTACATTCAGCAATGTGTTACTCGGGCGTGTTGTGTCAAGTCACTCGCACCCTACAAGAAAGTATGAAATCGCATCTCTGTTTAACCCAAATAAAATTAAACGTAATTCTTTTTAAATAATAAACACAATATAATTGAAAATATTTATTTTCTGGTACAGCCAAATAGAACCATATAATTCTTTTTTTTTTTAATTTCTTTGTACATTTGAAGGTTATGTTAAATTCGATAGCTCTATTCTTAACCATGTTATTTGTCACATTGAAGAAAGGAATAAAAATGTTGACTTTATATTTCTTGTGAGCGATTTTAAGTCATGCGCTTTTGTACAAAAGCTTCTTGTTTCAATGTATCTAAGGCAAAATGCAGCTGAAAACTTTTTGTTTCGTAATAGTTTGTTTTAACTGAAGGGGGAAATTACCCGATTATTAAAATAAGAATTGTATATCGATTAAAGTGTTCAACTCGGCAGACCGAATTAACAATTCACAAAATAAAAAAACAATTTTTAAATTATTGTAATTGTATTGTTCAAATTATCTCGGATTCGTCGTAGAAATATCTAAATGATGTCAATGTGTTACGTTAATAATAGTATAAGGCAGGGCTTCCCAAACTGCAACGCAGCATTATACTAGGGGGCGCCACATGTCGATTGGACCGAGCCAAGTGAACGCCGAGCGAATTCTGTCGTCGTTCATCATCTGAGCCGAACGAAAGCCGTTTTTATGACTAAGATGTGACTGGGTTAGAAACCATTTTCTGTCGACCCTTTCAACAGAAAAAGAACTGCTAATAGAATTGTGATACCAGCCCAAAGATTTCTTATTCGTTTTGAATCTTTTGAAGGGCGTTAAATGACAAATTCTCCAGAGCGTAAGATTGGGAAGTCCTGGTATAAGGAGTTGTTGAGAACGTCTGCGCGGATTAAAAGATACTTGCCGTCCTAAATACTTCAATTTTATCGCGTACCCACCTTATTTGTTGTCCATTACGTTTGAGCCTGTATTTATTGTTTTATAAAACCATTTTTAAAAGTAAATATTGTTTCATTTAAAATAAGTTCCCTTTTTTATAGAACAAGGTAGACAAGCGAGCGAGCGTCTAACCTGATAGTTAAGTGACCGCTACCCATAGGCATCAGCAACAAGCTAATGAACATGGGTTGCCTACCTTTTCTCATTATTTTCTTCATTATATTTATGTCCTTCATCCTCCCGTATTCATTGCCATACCTCGCTAATTCTTGTGTGAGAGTACTTTTTTTTACGTATCAAAAAATCGATTTTTAACAAAAGATTCTTTTCAAAATATTGATTATTTTAAAACCTAATGCGACTGATTTCTGCACAATTATAATAATATATTTTGACGTTTAGTTATAAAATTACAAATGTCGGACGTATGTTGTCAGAAAGTATGAAATAGTTTTTTCTGTTGATAATGTAAATGATGTCATTTCTATCATTATAAAATTGAATGCGCACTATTTTATAATTTGGTGACCGGAGGCTAGAAGATTCTTCCTGGTTAGTAGTAAGTTGGTAGTCACCATCAGCGTTAAAAATTCATCGATAATTTAAAGTGTTTAAATAAATAAAACGATGTGTTGGTCAAATTCCATTTATTAAGTAAGTTTGTATACTCCCGTACTTACAAAAGTAACCTCGTAAGTGGTAAAATTCATTTCATGATGCGACATTTCTGTATACAGTAATTTTATGCTAATTAAAGCTATACTACACTTAACGCTAGTGAACCGTACGAATAGCTAGCTATAGAGAACTATATTTTACGTATGGTAGGAATACGATGCGGACTCATTTTATATTGACTCGTTCAGATTACAAATTTGTTGTACTTGTGCTTCGTAAGGGTGTTACCAGACCAATCGATCGATCGCTGGTAGAATAGATTAGTTGACGTCGATCGATAGTTTCTACCATGAATGAAAGTTACCAGACCAGCCGATCAACATCGATCGACGTTTACCGATGCCGTCGATCGACGATCGATCGATTGGTCTGGTAACACCCTAAGAGTAGCCTTTGATAAAAGTATTGTTAAATTACCTAGGCTTTTGATTGATAAAAATCCAAATAATCCACTCTTTATTCAAATATTTCACAATGATTGCCAAAGAATGGTACTGAGAATAGTAGACCTCTAAGTAGCCCGATGTAAATTTGGTTTCGTTCAACGTTTAAACGCCGTACAATAGATATTTTTTGATAACCGTTGTCTTACTGATTGTACAAACTACATGTTTGATAAATCGAATGTAATTAATATTGTTTTGTAATACCAATCTTACACACTACAAGCTTTCTCTATCTTTCTCTTTAAAAAACTCAGATAACAATAGAGATTTTTATTTTCGGCAGTGTAAACCCACGGTAAACAAATCACATCGCACAAATCTGATGATGATGAATCTGAAATATGATTTAATCTCGTGCTTGCAATTGTCTAAAGCAACGGTTCCCAAAGTTGACTGGGCTTCGATCCGTTAATGAAAATTTCCAATCTTGGGCATCACCTCTTGAGTACCTTAGAAAATTGGGTACATGTAGCCGCAAACTAGAATGGCAACACTGTCGTCCGGTTATTGGCTCGATCGGTTGCGTTATTCATTTTAGGGCCCACTCAATATTTTCTCGCGCCCCACTAGACTAATGAGTCGCAATTCATAGTTTGGGAATCTCTGGTATAATGTATTCTGGTAAATTATCGCGAGAAAATGAAAAAACGTGATTGATTTTTTTTTCTAAGTTAATTTATTTTGTATTCTAATGTATTTAGTGTCAATACCTTTCTACACGACACAAACAAAAGTATACTCATAGTTATAGCATGGCTGGTCATGTTTTGCCATTTTCAAACAAAATCAGAAATCGATTGTAAATATCGCATTAAAATTTGTAATATTCATAGAAATTAAAATTTAATTATGTCTTATAATCAATATTTTATGATCGTACGGATGCTATTAAACGATACCCGCATCATACTATACTTATTTGAACATAAACTAACCTTTTCTATACCTTGTTTCAAAGCAAGATGGGATTTTTGTAAACAAAGGTTTTTACGTTAAAATTTGTACATACCAAAATATTTTCAAAAAACAAATATTTCTCATATTACCTAGCATATTGCACAATTTCACTTCACTATTTCCACAAAATTACAACATTTGCGATGAAAGTATGTAAATGTGTAAGGGCCGCCATTAATGGTAAATGACGTTTATTTACAACAATCATATCTTGTTTTGAAACAAGGTACACTTGACATACGTATGTTAGAAATAATTACTAAGGGACAAAATTGCTTGTTTCTCTACAATGATATAGAATTATAAAATGCACCAAAATTATCAAATAATTAATTATAAAAAAAAATATTACGTAATGGAATATTTTGTAGTATTTTTAACTTTTCGAATAAAAATTTCTTCGAGAAAAAGATTATAAATTCCCTGTGAAAAAAGTAGAAATGATTCAAACTGCATTTTTTATTTCTTTTAATATTAAAGTAACAATGAAAATTCTTATAAATTAAATATATTTAATCGTCTTATTCCGAGTAATGTTAACACTATTTAATAATGGCAACATTTTATTTTGACACATCGCAGATAAGTAACCTATTTGGCAGGGTTCGCGGTAAAATTATTACAATTATATTATAATTATAAAGTAAACAACTTATTCATTACATGGAAAAGAGATTGTATGATTTGGATGAGATGATAAAGAGAGAAATTCAGAATGTTATTCAGTCAGTGTTAATTTTTTCTGTGCCTTTGAATATAGCGTAATAATCTACCTACATGCGATATGTCTTACCTTATAAGTACTATCGAAAAAAAATAGTTCAAAGGCGTGTTACATGAACTTAACCTGAAGTTGGACCTTTATTATTGTATTTAAATCTTTGGAATTTATTTCCCGTCTTTGTTATTGTACATGACACAATTCTTTGATTGTCTTTAAGCTGCTAAGTGTCTTAAAATTAACATAAGACATATTCTTTCTCTGTCTCAACTCTGTTTTTGATATATATGCATCTCGCTTACTCCGTGAGAAAGTAAAATAAATCAACAGCTAACTTTTGATTTTAAAGATTTGTGGACCGTATATTATATACGATGCAAATAGTAGGACTAAAGTAACCGTTACTACAATAAACTAAAATAAAGTTAGTAATCACTAGCCGCTAGGAAATCTATGAAATAACATTAACAACTAAAGCCACTCACAGCAACACCATCGTAAAAATAGGGAAAAACTAAAAACCGTAAAAAAATACTATTTCCGAAACGAAATGATGTTTAAAACTACAGTTAATACCCTTTTTTTTTCAAAGAGAGATCATTAGACAAAAACCGAACCGAACTATTTGTCTATATAAATTTAAACACATTTTATTCATATATCAAGGAAAACAAAACTTCATTTAAATTATCGATTAATTAATCGATACTGACACAGCGCATCACTATGTCCTTCCGTAAAACCCGTAAGTGCGAGCGAGCACGCAACATTAGCTGTACCGCTCTCTCGCATTGAATGCATGCGGTATAATTTCATTTCTGTATGGGTATTTTAAAAGTAAAATAGTTTAAATTTTACTGTTCAAGGCCGTATTTTTTAAAAATTGGGCTTTAATATCAATTTTTTCTGATTCAATTTTAATTCTAACCTCCAAATCCCTTTTCTCATATCCTAGCTACAAGAGCACCATCATGATTTTGAAAAATTCCCATACATTTGGCCATTACAATCAACACAAATGACATTCATTATTATTGTCAACTATACCATTCAACAGAATCAAACAAATGTACAATATTTATCTATACATAATACACACAGGATATAAGTGTGTAAAATTTATGTCTAGAATTCGTTTCATGTCCTCCAAATTTCACAGTGAGCCCCTCTGGGCTATTAAAACTTATACAATTAATAGCTATAAAACAAAGCTTCAGTTGTGTGGCTTGGCTTGAATCTGATTGAAGGAATATATTAAATTATGTATTTTTGTTGTACTAATTATTGTTACTCTCTTGTACTAATTTAACATGTACTACGTAGATCTGTACGCGCGGGGAACAAACATCCTCGCAAATTTAAATTAATGTGTTAATGTCTCGAAATCTTAGTCCACTGTATTGTCCGCTATAAAAATCAAAACTAAATCTTAAATCTACATATATAATATTTATGTTCCAGTTGAACATACTAACATTAACGTTCTATAGTCGTGTCAAACACTCGCTGCCCGTGGTGTCATAAATCATACACTTAGGACAAACGTGCACATCCACGTGTGTAAACTATAGGAATTCGTACATTGTGTGCATCAACGTATAGCATTAATAATTACGTCTGTCAGTATAACAGAGATAGAAGTAGACATCCTATTCCCACATTTTACAGGCCCACGGGCAGCGAGTGTATAACATGAGTATAGTGAAATACTTTCCACTAACATATAGTGTATTCCATGTTAACTTTAACTGGAATATCGAAGCCAACATGTAAGTGGGAATATTTTATACCAACACGTATGTTAAGTATCACACGTTGACGTGTTAGTGAAGTACAAAAATAGCGTACAAGTTTAATATTCCATAATAACATCTAATTATTATTCCACTTTAACGTTTCAACGGAATATACCACGCATTAACGTAACATCAACTTTATACATTACAATTTGTATATCATGACTTGCAATTGGAGTTCAGTTGTGATTGAACCCGGTGCATTCCTCTCTTTGGTCACGAAAAAATTTTGACAGCCTCTGTTTTTGTATTTCATTGTAACTATTGTTGCTCGCCCTGACTTCCTCTAGAAGTTTCTGTACAGCCTTGTTGTTGGGAGCGATGTTGCTCGCTAGTTTCAAGTCAGTTAGCGCCGCTTCGTAGTTATTGAGCACAAAGTTGGCTTGCGCCCGACGGTACAGAGCTTTCTCGTTATTCGGCTCAGCATTAAGTACCTAAACAAATTTATAAGTAAATTATTATGAATACACCACTAGGGACACGTGGTTGCGACCACAGATGACGTCACTCTGACGTAACAAAGCAAACGTTCTATGCTGGAAGTGTTTGAATACGCTAATCTCAGGAAGTATCAATCGGATGTGAAAAATTCCTTTTTAATTTGACAGCCCCATTATTAAGGAATGATATAGACTATTTATCATTAAGCTGCAATCCTTAGGAGTGGCACAGAGAGAAGAAAAAAAAGAAGCTACAGATTTGGCCACTTTTTTTTTCACAGGAGAAGAAAGAAATCGAAAAAAAATACAAAATTTCACACTGAAGCCATATAAAGTTGTATAAAGCCTCTTTCTTTTACGAATAGCACGTATGATATTTTTTTTCCCCGATAAAGACTGGCATGCGACTAACTTCATACATATTATAGGAACAAACATGAGCAGTACCTCCGAGGTGTATTTAATGCTCGACCTGAAGTTCTCCAGCTTGATGTAACACGCGGCTAAGTTCAGGTTGCACTGCGATGAGTACTTGGCCATGATAGCGAACACTGAAAGTAGAAATATTTGTTTTAAATAAGAGTAAGAGTACACAACCAATTCTTGTATGCTCAGGTGTATGGATAGAGTAGAAGCGAGAAAGGTGTGCCAAGATCGTGCAGAAAATAAACACAGTTACAATTGATAAATCACAAAGGGTCAAAAGAACATCGCTTTTAAGCAAGAATGATTCGCGAGGCTGTTGTCATTACAAACATCTTAATTTTAATAGAGATTGGGTGCTTCCTGCTTGGGATTCCTGTTTTATTTAAATTACAAAATTAAATTCCAAACCAAACATACAAGAACTCAAGACACGTTTAGCTCACATGTCTTCTACATAGATTGGAGCCAAAATAATAATTGAAAGTAAAAGGGTACTTCGTTAGCAATTTTAGCATCGGGAAATGGACCTTCTTAATTAGCTTCCATCTTGAACGAGATTACTATATACATCTTTCACTAGTTAAGTTATTTTGCTTGAATAAAAAACTCAACTAAGAGAATTTCATGAGGTCATCGGTTCATCTTGGAGCTACAATGAGCACTTGTCCTCAGCAGAGCTCTGCTTCCCATACGTTGCCACAATTTCTAAGACTTCCCCCCATCCTTACTCTCAGTGTGGGGGGGAGGGAGGGGGACGAGTACTTCCATTACAGTAGTATGAAGTAACGATATTAGACGTAAACTAACCGAATTCTCGTCGCTCGAAGGTCCTATTCTGCAATAAATCAGCGGCATAGGAGAGGTATCGCAAGCACTTGGCGTACTTGCGCGCCGCCGTCTTGTACCGCTCGCGGCCGAAGTACAAATTGCCGCTGTGCTTCACGCCGCTTATATGTGATAACATTTCATCCGCCTGGAAATCAATTATTAAAGGGCGTTTTTTAAAAGGTAGAAGGAAGTCAAACGAGCAAGTTATCACCGCGATTAAATATTTGCAACTATTTAAATCATTTTAAGTATTTTGTCGAGAAAAGTGGGTTTATAAGAAAATAATAAATACAGGAATAATAGAAAGTTGAACATTAAGAACTCCAAACACATCAGTCTACAGATAAAATAGAGAAATAGTACCTAAATTGATTTTTGCAATTTAACAGTGTTCGGCCCTGATTTATCAATGTACATATTATTTAAAATATAATCTAGGTCCTGATCAAATAACAGATGAGTGTATAAATTCCTTATGCCGAATCTTGTACTATAAATGATTCTTCAGTACATAAGTATTCATCAAGCTCTATGAGAGCTGTACTCGAAAACATAATGACAGCAGTTTTTTACATTTACCCATACGTTAAAGGACATACGCATAATTACTGTGTTAACTTTTTTATACATATGTTTGTTTACATTTTTTAACGACGCGTTGTTTGGAGAATAATACACTATTAGCAGAGAATTCGCAATGAAAGCCTACATTCATTAATTCACAATTACCATTAACAATAGAATTACAGATCAAAGTATGTTCACGTGTCGTTACATATACATGTATATATATACAGTTGTAACATTGTTTGCAACGCTTTAATTGCTGAATTATAACAATTGATATAGATAAATAAATTAAAATTGATAACTTTAACTGTACGACAAGTTGTATAATAAAAAATGACGCTATGTTCTTTTTCTTTCAATTTAAACATGGCAGTATGACCAACATGAACTGGATAATGAAATAACTTCTTAGTGTTATGTCAGACAAGCTGAGCCTCGCCGTTTCACCTGCCTTGTAAATTAATTTATTGTCCAGTTTAAGCTGAACCCTATTTACCAGTTTAAGCTGAACCCTATTTACCAGTTTAAGCTGAACCCTATTTACCAGTCTAAGCTGAACCCTATTTACTTTCATTGATCATATAGATCTGAGGTCAACGTACATTGGATATATATTATGTCGCCATACAAGCTTTCATCCCCTGCTCTAGACCTTTAGGGGATGAATTTGTAAAAATCCTTTCTTTTTTCGCCTACATAACAACAGTAATTTATGTACAAAAATTTCCAGGCCTAATAGTTTGGGCTGTGAGGTGAGATATCAGTCAGTTTATTTTATATCCATAGATTTGGCATTTATAAATTTAATGACAGCGCCATCTAGCGATTCTGCGATGTCAAGAAAGATTATATTTCGAGCACTTGGCGACTTACAGAGAGTTGGTCGTACGACGAGTCCTCCGGGTACTCGGGCAGCTTGTCGCCGGTGCCGTCGGTGCAGCACACGCCCCAATTGAGGACGTTCCGGATC
This sequence comes from Papilio glaucus, assembly GCA_000931545.1. Lineage (NCBI taxonomy): Eukaryota > Metazoa > Arthropoda > Insecta > Lepidoptera > Papilionidae > Papilio > Papilio glaucus. Next base: position 43,481 of record JWHW01046399.1, read on the forward strand.
ACACCGCAGTCCGCTATTATGCACTCCTAGTAGATTTAGACAGAAAATATATACTCTATATTGCCGCATACTTTTTAACGCACTAGTTTAGAAACAGCCTATTCACTATTCTCTCGATGGTACACACGACATAATAGGACGTACATTGAGTCCGGCTTTTCCACAATAAACGAAGATTCTAATGTCTTCAACTAAAAAAGAAAGTATTCAATTTAGAGTGAGCAGAATATGTTAGGAGCTATCCGTCCTAATCCATCTTTAATATAATATACTCACAACGTTGAGGCGTCCGTCATCGTCTGCGAACGACTGTATATGAGCGAGTACACCCAGTCCGGAATGTATGAGCCCGAAGGCAACGTTCCGTCCGTCGAGTTGCGGGCACGGCACGTTCGTCATGCAGAACTGCGACCCATTGGTGTTCGGTTGGCTCATGTTGGCCATGCTCACCACGCCTGCTTCGTGCTGGAAACAATACATTTCTTTATATCGTGCACTACCTGTTGCCGACGGCTTTGCATGCATTCGTACCTACATTTTTCTAGTAATACATATAGCCTATGTTATACGGGGATAATGAAGCATTGAAATGATGAAAGAATTTTCGAAATGGGTGCAGTAGTTTTTGAGTTTATTCGTTATAAACATACAAAAATGCAGAACTTTTTTCTTTATAATATTATATTAATAGTGTAAAAGTGTAGATATAAATGTTAAAACTTCGGGACCATAAATAATGTTGGGCATACTAACTAACGGCATACCGATAGACAACCACAACTAGTCTTGTTGTAGACTTTATGTTAGGCATAGGAAGAGGAGGGAAATTATGCCTTCGTCACCTCATTAATGAGACAAAACGCAGAAGTATACAAGTTATAAAAACCATATATTTATATATGTATGTGTGTACATTCCATTGTGATCTCCTGAAACCTAAACGGCTTGACCGCTCGTGAAGGTGTCATTCAGCCAGTGGTAGACCTTCAACATTTGTTGCACGAATGGACCGGCTCGACCGGTGAAATAACACAACCTCACAGAAGACAGGCGTGATTTAGGAGTATTTTATACTTCTGCGTTTCATCTGACAAGTGAGGTGCCGGAAGCCCGGTGTCAGTCTTCCTGCCCTTTCCATTGTTTCCTACAAAGCATAAGATGGGAAGGAGAAGAGGATTGGATGGGGGATGGGATGAATAGGAGAAGGAAATATCCTTTATCCTGTCTAGCCCCTTTTCTGTCCATTAAAGGTAGGCAACATATTTCCAACTCATTTGTTTGTTGTAGCGGTTTCTTAACATCAGGTGAATTTGAAGTGATCAAGGATTTCCTATGGAATTCTCGTGCGTGGTAATCTATTTTAAAATGTTTAACTCTAGAATTGCGTTGAACCATACAATGTAATGCTGATGTGAACTAACAACATGTTGATATAAACAATAAATCAATACTTCAACATTCAACTGCATGTAGTATAGTGTACCTCAAGAAATTCATATTTATTAACATGTTTACAGCTCTCGTTCGTCTAGATCTATAGACATACATAGATATGTAATATGAATAGAGTGACCATTTATTTTTTCGTCAAAACAGGACACTACCGGAAATATTCAATTCGCCTAGTATAAGTGACCACCGACGCCCATGAACATCCGAAATACCCGAGGAACTGCAGATACGATGCCTTAAACATACAAACCAAGGTACTACCTACTCCCATCCATGGTATCAACTTAATGTAAGGAATTAGCAAATCGTAAGTCTTACAAACATTTGTTGTGTTAAAATTAGTTAATTTAAAGGCACTTCCGCTACGTTGATAGTGCAACAATATTAAACGTATAATAATAATCGTTCATTTTGCGATAGACGTTTTTGTCCTCCTTGGGGACAGTGTGACAGACGGATAGTCCCACCCAAAACGAAACGCATGGACACTCTAAAATGAGTCAGTTTACCTATCTCTGATATTAATTATGACTTGCAGTATTTACAAACAATAATATTCTAATGATTAAAATATCAGTATATAAAATAGAAAGATTATCAAAGCCAATACAAGATATTTTTTTAGCGCGGTACCGGGCATATACGTCTTAAGCTTGATACTTTAGCTTTAAGATCAATTTTAAGATTTTGTAAAGTGAATAATAAAACAAATGACAATAAATTAAGAAAAAATCTAATCACATAATCTTATTACTTAACGGGTTAATAGAAATCTAATGACACCTCACTCTTCAAAATCAGCCAAGCCGCTTAGGCAGGAGGTCACTATAAAATGAACATATGTATCCACAAAAAAACATCTGTTGCATGAATTGGCCGGTTCGACTGGTGAAATACCACAACCTCATAGAAGACTGGCATGAAATAGAAGTATTTTGCGTTTTGTTGCTCAAAAATACATATCATAAATTACATATCCTGTGACTCTAAATTCTATGTCTTCTTTGTGGTTTATAGTTAAAGCGGAAACAGTAATGCGAATGCTAATTAGACCCTTCTATTATCAAAGGTAAAAATCTAGATAGTAAAGTAATCATTAGTGATTATCACTCACTAACTAACTAACCCTACCCCTACTTTGCAGCTGTTTTGGTTTGACCTAAAACCAGATCGGCCGCTGGGGTTGGCTGCTTTATAAATGTTAAATTCCAAAAACGGTTTTTAAATATATTATTACATTATACCTTCATATCAAAATTTTCGTCTTCAAACGTAGGTCCATATATACTCTCACCACCCGTTCCATCTTCATTGACAATGTCCCCGCCTTGCACCATGAACTGGGACACAGCTGTAAATAATTGAACTGCTTTTAATATGTTCATTTATTATTGATGTTATATTAGGGCTTTACTAAACTCAAGTGGCAATGCAACTAAAAAAAATGGCAAAGTGCCCGGCTTGGGCACATAGGTCTAAGGACAGGTGGCTGATGAGGGCAAAAGCTTTTGGAATGGAGAGGCTTATATTCAGCATTAGAAATCTGTAAGTTGAAATAAATGATCCATAATAAGAATACTCATACTTTTTCAAGCACATGTTAATTAACATTGTGAATTAGGTTTTCTCTTTTTTCACTCAATGTAACAAAAACCCTCTATGAGGATAAAAAAAACTCTCTATCCCATGATTTGCTGTAAAGAGTTTACAACCTAATTAAAAAATAACTAAAATAGATTCACAAATACAAAGAATAAGATTAACTTTCATATGAGTATGTGTACGAAAATATTTTCATTGATTCCCACACGGACGAGTTCATGGGAAGACCTAGTCTATCCTTACTATTATAAATGCGAAAGTAACTCTGTCTGTCTGTCTACTACGCTTTCACACGTAAACTACTAAATCGATTTAAATTAAATTTGGTACAGACATAATTTTGAGCCTGAGGAAGGGCATAGCTACTTTTTAATGCGAGAAAAGAGTTGGCCTAAAAAATAAAAATTGCTACCCAATGTCATTTAACATGGAGGGAGTTGCGTGCACAGCTAGTATCATATAAAAGAAACTAAGTGACTGATATATCAAGGCACAGGCCAAAGTACTAGGCCTAGAGACTGAAAGCTTTGCAGATTTCTGTTATTATGTAGGCTAGCACTAACAAAAGGTTTTTATAAATTCATCCTCTAAAAGACTCATGGGGATGTAAATTTGTATTTGTACTTGATTCATTTTGAACTGTTCAGAAGTTTGCTGACCCTGACTGAGTGATTTCTGTAGTATATTAATCCCAAATTCTCTTATGCACCATAAGCTTACTCCTCTTCTCTTAAATGTACAAAATTCCTCTGTATTCAAATCTAATTGATGAGATATTGTAAAATAAAAATCAAATAAGAATCTTATTAGAATAATATACCTCTGTGAAACCGAACTCCCTTGTAATGTAGTGGTTTCCCATTGGAACCTATTCCTTTCTCTCCCGTACACAATGCTCTGAAGTTCTCTGCAGTTTTAGGCACTATATCATATCTTAGCTCAATAACTATTCGTCCAGCTGGAAAAAAGAGAAACATGAAAATGTTTGGAGTTTTGTTTTTGATATACTTATGAAAAATTAATATTAAAATAATCTTTAACTCATGCAACTATCTTGTACACTGTATATTTAAATGTAATTCAATGCAATTACATCCATGTACGTGAAGTTGTGAATGGATATTGGGTATTCCATTCAGATACTTAGAATAAAATGCCCATACAACTTTTGATAAGCTTCCACAAATATCATAAGCTAACATGCCCTAATGAATAATTCATTACTACAACATTACGTGACCTCGGCCCACTGAACTATATTTGAAGTCAGTCACTCGAAATAATCATAAATAAATCATATAAGTAATGCACTTATAAAGTGCATGTCGAGTAGATCCATATATAGATCACAACAATTTTAATACTTTCAATACACAATTTCCTATAAATTACACAAACCTGCCTCGCCATCAGTCACAATATCTAAGAACACTAAATAATTTTTTTGTTCCTTTTTCTGTGGAGAGCCCGCTATCATCTTTTAGCAAATCATGAAATACATGTATTGCTCTAACTCCTGTCAACTTATAAAAACTGGCACACAAACAATAAATGCACGATTTGAATTAACAATATCATGATTTGTCTAAGACAAATGTAGAAAAACACTAGAAAAATAAAATAAACACGACCGAATAAGCAAGGACGGGATCCAAATTATTCGACCTACCCCAATCACAGACTAAGAGCAAAACAAAGAGTAAAAACAGTATGTATTTAATATTGTAATGCAATGACAAAGAGAATGTAATATAAAGAACTTAATTTCTCTAGCGAGTACGATGTATGAGAGCGAGAGATATAAAATAAGGTATAGTATGATGTAATAACAGCCCTAATTGTCAAGACAGCTCGTGTTTGCCACTTAGTAGTAGTAACTACTTTCACGATTAGCTCGTATTTTGCTTGTTGGCGGGGACTAGGATCAATCCAGCCAGCCCAGTGTTTGTCATATAAGCGCAATGATACTATAATACAGAAAGTAGAAAATACGCCAAGACTTGAAGGCATCCCAATTGTGACGCTTATGGCATATCTGCTACTTTTTGTATTATAATATCATTGCTTATTTCTTATTATTTGAAGCATAAGAAACAAAGAGGATATTAAAGAAATTTCAGTGCTGTTTCCTTTTTCTTGTGCTTAATGTAATTACCATCATTTTATATGCTCTTTGGTACCTAAGATAAAAAAAATATCTGCCATAGTATTTCAGTTTAGATATGTATTAACTATGATCGTATATTTTATAGGCTCTTTGCTTGCCTGTCATGTACTACTCATTGTCAAATGTCATTCAATAGACGTCTCATTGCGTCATCACGGTTATCAATAGACGCAATGAAGTTTTATTAAATTAAAGGAATAACTTTTAATATTAAGCAACTTCAGACACTAGCCACACGGGTATATTCTTTATTAATTTTACAACATTTGTTGCTTCATCTACTGAAATGGAATTGATATTCCTAGAAATATTTCTTGCCAAGATGATTGATTGCAAAACAGGTTTTATTGTATAATTTTCTACACATAACCGTGTAAGTACTGTAATTAATTGTTTTTCAGCTTGAAAATGTCGTCGTCAGCAATATACATATTAGACGTGAAAGGCAAAGTCCTTATATCGCGAAACTACCGTGGAGACGTAGACATGGGTGTCATAGACAAGTTTATGCCATTATTGATGGAGAAGGAAGAAGAGGGAATGCTAGGCCCTTTGTTGCAGACTAGCGAGTGCACATTCGCTTATATTAAAACTAACAATCTCTACATTGTATCAACTACAAGAAAAAATGCTAACATTGCCCTAGTGTTCGTTTTTCTATATAAGATTGTAGAAGTCATGACAGAGTATTTCAAAGAACTTGAAGAGGAGAGTATTCGGGATAACTTTGTTGTCATTTACGAACTGCTTGATGAACTTATAGATTTTGGTTATCCTCAAACAACTGACAGCAAAATCTTGCAAGAGTACATAACACAGGAAGGACACAAATTAGAAATGCAACCAAGGATTCCAATGGCAGTAACAAATGCAGTTTCATGGAGATCTGAGGGCATCAAATATCGGAAAAATGAAGTGTTTTTAGATGTAATTGAATCAGTAAACTTATTAGCCAACTCAAATGGAAATGTTTTACGAAGTGAAATAGTTGGAGCAATTAAAATGCGAGTTTACTTATCTGGGATGCCAGAATTACGTCTTGGATTAAATGATAAGGTTTTATTTGAAAGCACCGGAAGAGGAAAATCTAAGTCTGTAGAGCTGGAAGATGTGAAGTTCCATCAATGTGTGAGACTGTCTAGATTCGAAAATGATAGAACCATTTCCTTTATTCCTCCTGATGGTGAATTTGAGCTAATGTCATATAGATTGAATACCCATGTAAAACCACTGATCTGGATAGAATCAGTGATTGAGCGCCATGCACACTCCAGGGTTGAGTATATGATCAAAGCAAAATCCCAATTCAAAAGACGTTCTACTGCAAACAACGTTGAAATTATTATCCCTGTCCCGGCCGATGCAGATTCACCTAAATTCAAGACAACTATTGGCAGCGTAAAATATACCCCTGAACAAAATGCTATAACATGGTCAATTAAATCATTCCCTGGGGGTAAAGAATATTTGATGCGAGCCCACTTTGGCTTGCCGTCTGTGGAATGTGAAGAAGTTGATGGGAAGCCTCCAATACAAGTGAAATTTGAAATTCCATATTTCACAACTTCAGGAATACAAGTTCGATATCTTAAGATTATTGAGAAGAGCGGTTACCAGGCATTGCCTTGGGTGAGATATATCACACAAAATGGAGACTACCAGTTGAGAACCAATTAAAATATTTAATTTACTGTATAACATTCCTTCTATTTATATCTTATCTATTTTTAAGTACCATTGTAGTGAATTGAGCATCAGCATTTTTAATTGTTTTTATTATTTGAAAGTATTAGCCCTATAAATAATTGACCATGTTATAATAATTAACTAGTTGTGTTTATTCTTCCCTTTAATAAATATTTTTCAAAATATCTGTGTTTCTTTTACAACTCAAAATGTATGAGTTTGGGTGGAATTTACCTACCACCTATACAGAAAAATATTAGGAGGTTAAATAATTTACTACAAAAGGCGGTAATAAGGTACAATCTGTTGCAATCTATACCTTAAGAAAAGAAACATCGTTTATGTTCCTAATCGTCGTCCTCATATATTTGTTAAATCATAATATCGCTAGCAGCATAAGTCGACGCCTTCGCCGTCAGAGAACAAGAGCCAATAAGAAGTTACCCTAATTACTTACGCTACGTGTTACAAATTAATAACATAGACAAAGCTACTACTAAAATTACCCTACTTTTTAGGGAAATTATATCGTGCAGTGAAGGTCTAGAAAAACTACAAGATATTAGTATGTAGAAAATACAATTCAAAATTAAAGTGAAAAGTTACACTTGTAAGATAACAGTATAAGAGATGTCGATCAAAATTGAGTGCGATAAGTGAAATAAATTATCTGTACTGTACTGTATCCTTTCTTTATGTCTATGATTGTATACTACATCCTTCCTGGAACTCAGCAGATATATCTTCACTATTATAATAAAATAAATAAATATGGGGGTAGGCAAAGACCATGGATTTCCATTTTTTTCGCTTCTTCTACATTCATACATCTAACCTATACATGCTCGTTGGTTATGGGTGCTCCTTATATCGCCCTTTTTGAGTAAGCTCGATATAAATTCTCCTAGGGCGTCCTCTACCAACACTACCACTCACTTTCGCTACATAAATTTGTTTCGTTATTCTCTCTTTATTCATCCTTTCAACAAGCCAGAACCCCCAAAGCATACGTTTCTAATTTCTAGCCACAACAAGCTATTAAGCCACACCCCTTTTTCCCTTATAATGCTATCTTTAATCCTATCATTCGATGTCATGCCTAACAAACTCCTTAAGGATCGCATCCCAACGGCGTTAACTCTAATAGCATGCTTTTCCTGCCAAACCCAGATTTCACTGCCATACATTAAAGTGGGGACTAGTACAGCATTGTATATTGGCGGATGAGCCTTAATAGACACATTCTGACTCCTCTGTACTGTATCTATAGCCCCATTTACTTTCGTCTTATCTACATTCATCTTCATGCCTTTACCTTCTAATGAACCATTCAGCATAAGTTGTAAGTCCTCCGTCGATGACGCAAACACGACTTGGTCATCGGCGTACAAGAAATATTTTACAACCAGCTCACCTATTCTTAATACACACTCTTCGTCTTTAAAAGCTTTCAAACAATCATCCATGAAGAGATAAATATAGTAAACTATTAGATGAAAGAAAATAATTGAGACAAATTTCTAATTGACGCTAACTACCCCATTTTACGGTAGTAAAATCAACAACAACTAGAATAAATAAAAATTAATACTATTTTCGATCAACAATATCAACTAGATGGCGAGTCGACACACAAAAATCGTCTCGATAAATAACAGCGCACTTCAAAAGTGCGCTCTTATTTATTTGTTGTTGTGCTTTATTTTTTACTCGTTAAGGTTGAATTCAAAAATATATGTTGTTTAAGTTATGTCTTTTCATTATTTATTATGGTTGTAACTAGATTGAACTTAGGACTGTTTTAAAACTTTTTTCTCCGTTTGTAGGAAACAAATGTAGCTGTATAAGTATATATTCACGCGGACGGCATTTCGCTTTGATTTTGTACGTAACCCGACATCTAGTTGATATTGTTGATATAAGAATACTACTACTATTTTAAACAATTAGTACTTGGTTGAACTAGTATATACTATATCAAATGTCGAATAATATCAATTGTCAAATTTTAATTGTCAGTTAAGGCTGTATGGCTTAGTTCCCTTGCCTGTTGTCTCGAGCGAATAAAAACAACAACAACAATTAATTGTCAGTTACAGATTGTTTGTTATTGTTTAATTTTGTTGATTTGTTATAATGGATATCGCATGTAAACTTTTCACAAGGAACATAAAAATAAAAAATAACTTTTATCTCAGACAATACAGTGATTTCTTACCTGCAAGTGAAGCAATAGTAATTAAACAAAAAAACAAAACAAGTAAAGTTAACCTCAAAAAGGATGATACTGTTGGAAAAAACATTAAGAATATATCTAAGGAATTTAGGGTTAATGATGTTAACATACAAATGGTTTCTAAGAATATATATGAACAGCTTTTTAAAGGAACGTCTAAAGTTACAGATCCAAATACAATTCAAAAGTAATATAGCTTAACCATTAATCAATCAATTATCTTAAGTTATTTAAAATTAAGTATCTTACATACCTCCAGACGGAGCACCCGGAACCTAAAAGTGAAGCGACCTCAAGTCGTCTATTGGTGCCGTGAAGTAGAAGTATTCTGTGTTTCATTTAATGAGTGTGGTGCCGGTGGCCTAATCCTGTGTTTTTCCTTCCTATCCTTGTCTAATATGGAAAAGATGGCAAGGGGGCATTTGACTGGGGTGTGGATGGATAGGAAAAGGAAATATCCTTTTTTCTTTATCCCATCCTCTGTCCATTAAAAGAAAGCAACACATCTGCTACTCATTAGCTATTTGCAAATGCCAATGGGTAATGGTTACTTCATACCAGGTGCCTGCTTGCTCGTTTGTCACCTTCTGTAATGAAAATTAAATCTGTAGATTTAAGATCTTAAAATAAAATGTGATAATAATAAAATATAAAATGAATTGACAATGTCTTATATGTTTTTGATAGCAGTGGTAATTGGATGGCATTCATTGACAGGTTGTATAAGACACAATTGTGTCAGATGGGGTAACACAAGTCCTAACCAATTAAAATTAATTTTTTTTCTGCACATGTACTGATAGCATGGCTTATTGTCTGAATTGTTGTATAAATGAGTCAAGTACTTATCTAATATTGAAGATAATTTTCAGGTGCCAAAAGGATCTGTTAAAACATGGCATTAACTACAAAGATTACACTAACTTGCCAGATATTGAATTAAAATTACCAGAACTTGAAGGCAATGATATTGAGGAGCATTTTTATAATATTGGTGAAAGGCAAAGTGCTCCTTATAGAACATTGTTAAATAATTTAGCTAATTCTAAACTACCTCCACTACCAAAGGTATAAGGTGAACTTATCTACTATATGTTTGTAAGTTATATTTGCTATTATATGTGTGTTAAGTGCTGGTTCTGCATCTAAAGTTGTCCTGGAAGAACATTGACTTGCTTGTTATTTACGATGTTCACTAATGTTTTTCGTTGTAAAAAAATCTCAAACTCGACAACAGCGCCACCTGTCCGGAGGCCTAATTCTGGTCCTCTTCCCCTTCCCACCCTTTTATAATAAGAAAAGGATAGAAGCGTAAAGGATTTGACAAAGGGTTGGATGTATAGGAAAAGAAAATATGTTTTTTTCTGTTTACACCAATGCCTCTGTCCATTAAAGGTAGGCAATGTACCTGCAACTCATTAGCTGGTTGCAGATGCCTGTGGGTAGTGCTCACTTATTATTATGTGAACCAATTGCTTGTTAGCCACCTTCTATAAAAGAAATATAATGAAACCTTGGAATTTAAGAGAAATGGCACTTGGAGAGAGAGCATGCTATTATTTAAATTTTAAAATTGATAAATGTAAATTTTATCTTTAGAAATGGTCAAGGACAAAAGGTTGGTGTAAATATACAAGCAATGGTCCTCCGGAGCCAGTGTTGTACCCACCTGATCATGCTCTAATCTTTGATGTGGAGGTTCTAATGTCAGCGGGCAAGAGGCCTACTCTGGCGTGTGCTGCTTCCTCAGAGGCATGGTAACAGTTTTATTTGATTTGTATTTTAATTTTCTTTTAGTTTGTAGAAAATGTACTTTTCATGAGTGTTGTGTGAAGGAGGGTGTCCAAATGAGTTACTCTGCTTTAGATGTAGCCACCAATTTTATTCCATTATAGATTTTAGAACAAATAGATAATATAAATTGTTGAATGTACATACATAGATTTCAGGACAAAGTTTTAGAGAAGCACCTTTTGCTTGAGCAATGTTTACATTTCCTTTCTTTTTATTTTCTCAGAACAGTGCATTTTCTATCAATGAGAGAGAGATTTGGGAGGTAGCGGGTATACATCCTTCCAATCCCTCCCCCTCCTCCCCAAGAACCAGCTCTCGAGATATATAAGTCTAATCCATGATGGTTTTCTGTTATAAAACCTGATGTATTTGTAGGTATGGATGGGTTAGCCAACCTGTTGCAAATGGAGATCCTCAAGAATACTTTGAAAATGTCAACTATGAAGACTTAATTCCATTAGAGACTGATGATACAGAGACAAATTCAAGTGATTTAAATAATCCAAGGATTATCGTTGGTCATAATGTATCCTACGACAGATCTAAAATTAAAGAGCAGTATTGGCTTGAAAGAACAGGTAAATTAACTTTTCTTACCGTAAAATTTATCTCAAACATTAAAATCATGAAATTGTCAATTATTACTTCAATTCACAATTGCGTTCACTTCAGTTCATAAATTTACGGACGGTCGCTTATAATACGCTAGTCAGATTATAAACGAACAAAGTTCACAATGTAAATGGTGACATATACTGTATATGAGAATGGGCAAAGTCCTTAATTCAATAAGTCAATCAACACTCAACTAAGAAACCCGATCAAATAAAAATAAAGTACTAAATTTACATATTTTTAGTATATAAATACACTTTCATCACCTTCAGCTAGATAGTCACATTGGTCCCATGCTGTCTTGATTTTGTTGACTCCCGCAACTTTGACTAGGACGGTCCATCTTGTATGAAACATACATATAAGATGCATTGTCGTGTAGCCGACATTTTAGAACCATTTTGCCCCAAAAGCATCCTGATAGAAATGCGCCCCATCTATTTCTACTTTAGCAATTTTACGAGCAATATTGGTTACCCTGGTTCTGTTGTGAATGACAAAATTTCTTATTGAATGTCACGGAAAGCTCGATTTTCCTTTGAGCGACTTTGAAACTCCTAAATCGTCATCGCTCACTTGAGCCACACGTCACCACCTCTTCGTGAAGGGTCTACTTGATGACAGCGAGGCGTCAATCCGTGAAGAAGTGGGCGAGCGAGCGAGATATTCCGACCTTTATGGTGCCCATTGTGAGTGACACAGTTAACAGTTTTCTAATATATAAATATACTGTTTATAGGGGTTCGTTTCATGGATACAATGTCGATGCATACCTGTGTCAGTGGTGTGACGAGCTACCAGAGGGCCGTGCTTAAATCTAAGAACAAAGACCCGGATCCATCGGACGACAACTGGATAGACATAAGTTCACTTAATAGTCTGACAGAGGTAAGTATTAACAGTGGTAGAACCCGCAATAACAACATGTTGCAAGAATGGACTGGCTCGACCGGTGAAATACCAGAAATCGTCGTCGGTCACAAAAAACTGACGCGAAGCAGAAGAATACTGCGTTCCGTTTGATAAGTAAGACCCTAGTCCTAATTCTGGTCCAGATTTGAGGGAATGAATAAGAAAAACAAAAGAAAAAATGCTAATACTATTGTAGTATTATGTTAAAATTTATTAATTTCGTTTGAAAAATATTTAATAGGTACACAATTTGTATTGCGGAAAGCCAGTGGACAAGCAAACCAGAGACGTATTCGTAGACGGCACAATGGAGGATGTGCATGAACGCTTTCAGACTCTGATGACCTATTGCGCGCGTGACGTCATAGCGACGCATAACGTTCTAACTAAATTACTGCCAATGTTTGTGGAAAGATTTCCACATCCAGTTACATTAGCTGGTATGCTGGAATTAGGTATGTATATAAGATTTATTTTCGATTCAATTATTATAAATATTTAAATTGAAACTATCATCTGAATAGCGGTAGAGGCGCCTACCTCGAAAGCGAATGCGAATAAAAAAAACCCTTGTATCTTAACAATAAAATTCAAAATTGAATACAAGAAAAATAAATTAAAAAACTCAAAAGAGGTTCGATAATAGTTAAATAATGAAAAAAAGAAAAATAAATGAAAAAAGGTTTGTCGAATCTGGTCCAAATTTAAACAACTTCGCATCGCCTCGCCCGATCACACTTTTCGTAACGCTCTCGTCGCGCATTCACCAGCTTATTCCCCAAGTCAAGCGTGCCTAAAGAAGTTTTAACTTCAAAAATATTTTTACTTTATTTCAAAGTTCAATATCAATTACCTAATATTGTGAACACAATGATTTATTATCGAATCATTTTATTTTACGGTCGCGTTCCAGGTACTGCTTATCTCCCTGTAAATTCAAACTGGCAGCAGTACATAGACTCATCGGATACAATATTCGAAGATCTAAAACTCGAATCTCGTCAGTTGTTATCATTGAAGGCGGACGAAGCGTGCAGAATGATGAACAATGACGAATACAAGAAAGATCTATGGATGTGGGACCAGGATTGGTCGATACAGAATCTTAAATTGAAAAAACAAACGGTCAAAAAGAAAAAGAAACAAGAACCAATTCTAGCCATAGACAATCAAGAAATAGAAGCCAAAGATTTTCTCAACGATGTTAAAATAACCTCAATAGATAGAGAAGAATCTACTGTTGAAGATGTTGATATACTCTGTGAAGAATATTTAAATTCAGTTGAGTACAAAAATAACAATTGTAACCAGACAGTTATAAAAAATCGAATGAAAGAGATGAGTAAAAAATTTTCAAACCTCTATGATATGGGGCGGTTGTTGCCAGTGAAAAGACCATATTTAGCCGGATATCCGGCTTGGTATAGAAAGTTATGTACTAAGCCTGGGAAGGACCCTGACTGGATACCTGGAGCGAATAATATAACAACTAGTATGCAGGTAATTTTGATCATTATTGGAACCTTTACCTAAAGTTTATAACATTTTGTTTTCTTTTCCAACAAAGGATAAAGGTAATTTTCTATGTAAACATTTAAATTCTTCTAAAATAAAATGGAATCTTACCAAGGTAGCTTCCCTGGTTAAAATATTACTGATTCGATATCATCTTCATCATCATCTTATCATTATCATAAGGAATCGGGGCGAAATCTTTGAGGGCGGGGGGTTAGACATACTTCAATCCTCTCAGTAGCCATTTTCGATCTCCGACGGAAAAAACTGGCGCCAAAAAATAAATTATTGTCAATTTTAATTTCAAACTTTAGTAACAAATTATTTTTTAACAATCAGGTATTTTCAATTATAATACTCTCTCTTTCTAGATCACGCCTAAACTCCTCCGTTTGACCTGGGAAGGTTATCCCTTGCATTACATCCAGGGCGAGGGCTGGGGCTTCCTAGTCCCGTACAGCAGACTACAGGAGGATGTGG
>JWHW01046399.1:73209-100231 GCA_000931545.1 Papilio glaucus
CCGATCAAAGGCTTTGGCCACGTCCAAACTAACCGCCAGGGCCTCCCCCTTGCCCTCGATTGCCTCCGACCATCGATACGTGAGGTACGCAAGGTCACCAGCTGAGCGACGCTGGCGGAAACTGCCGATCGCTAACCAGCTGGTGCTCCTCAAGATACCTCATGAGCTGGCAATTGATGATCGTTTCCATGACTTTCGAGAACAAGGTGGTAATGGCAATCGACCTGTAGTTGGACGGGTCCGAGCTATCGCCTTTTTTTGGAATCGGGTGGATTATGGCAGTCTTCCATGAATTCGGGACAATGCCTAAGGAGTAGGAGAACCGGAACAGGCGCGTTAAAACCGGTGCCAACTCAGAAGCGCATGTCCTAAGCACAATGGGAGAAATTCCATCAGGCCCACTCGACTTGTGAACGTCCAGAGATTGCTAGTATAGTTATAGTCTATATTGTGGGGCACAATAACTTTTTAATGTAATTTTCTTGCGTTAATATTTCAATTAAAAACAATAAAAACGATATTAATTTATAGATATATTCTACATAGAATAGAAAAGCAACCTTCAAGGCTGTTTGGTTACCTGACTATTGTAGTTTCTAACATAATGTTCTCACAGTTACAAAATTTTGTTGTGTTAGAGTGAGTAAGACAGATAAACAGTTATGCTGGTACGCTTGGTTATTGATATCGATAAAATGTAGGTTGTTATCGAGGCTCCAATAAAATTTCAAATGCCAGCTCAATGTTCGAATATCTCGCATATTGCACATATTCTGTATCGTTTGCCTGCCCTTCTATGTGACTTGTGAGATATATATTTTACGAGATATATCAAAGGTACATACCTTTAATATGTATGGAAAGCAATAAAATAACACTGTTTGACACATTTTAACTATACTAATTGATTTCTTAATGTCAAATACTACTGAGTAGTCAGTATTTCTTTTAAGTGGTATTTGGTAGTATTATATTCTCTTTGGTCAGTAGTGGCCAGTATTGGCCGAAAGAGTAAGCATAATTATGGACGGTGATGGCACGATTCGCCACTAAACGCACTACAAAGACTGGTCATTCCATAGAATAATGGCAACTGTCAAATGTCATAGACAACCCTGGCTGAAGTCGTGGGTCGTACGTCATTTAAGTCATCAATTGTCAATTATTATCTTAATCTTAGTAACTTTTTTGAGGTTATGTAAACATTAAACTTCAATTAATTTAAAAAGAAGTGAACTGAATGTAATTTTTTAATCCATATAAATGACCGAAAATGTCTAAAGTAACAAAAAGGAAACATGTCATGAATGAAGCTCTGTGGGATGATTACGAATTGCCTAAAGATTATCAAAGCATCGTCAAAGTTATAAAAAGTAAAGGCAACAATCTTCATGAGGTATTTTATTAGATTATATTGTTTTAAATTAAGGCACGTTTAGAATGCACAGTTCGCATTATAATTTAAGTTCTGTCAGATTAAATTCTCAAGTAGGTATATTCACTGGGCTATTTTGAGTTTTTGTTGTCTTAGGTTTTAAATTTTACTTTTGTTAGTCTTCTTCTTGTCTTTTCTAACATACAACCTATCTAGAAGATGGTAATATACATATTGGTTCTACAAATTATTTAACCTTATGTTCTCAGATTATGACACCATCTGGTGAAGAGTATTTGGTGTCAATGCCTACAAAGTTTAGGAAAAATATATGGGTGAAGAGAGGTGATTTTATCCTTGTTGAACCCATACTAGAGGGTGATAAAGTTAAAGCAGAAATTGTGAAAATCATGAACAAGGACTCTATTAAGTTTTATAAAGAAAATAATGTTTGGCCAAAGGAGTTTGAAGATGACAAGAAGAAGCAAGTGACTGTTGATGATGATGATTTGTTTGTGAACACTAACCGGGCACACATACAGCCCTATCAAAGTGAAAGTGACTCCAGTGACAATAGCACTAGTGAAAGTGATAGTGAACAAGAAAGTGATAGCAAGAAATAAAAATTATATTTTTATAAACATTTCGTTTTATTTTGGTGTAAGATAAAAATAGAAGCACTAACACCCATGACCAAGAAGGATAGGCTGAGTCAAATTTAATGATAAATTGTTGACAATAATAAGCTAAATGTTTAACTTAATAATTAATTAATTAAATGGCTTAACTCATGTTTGTGTAATTTGGTGTTCAGTTCAGGGTGTGTGGATTTATGTCAGTGTCTTGTTAGTACCTAGACTGAAGTATGACAATGTGAGTTAAGTTGTTTAATTAATTTATCATTTAGTAAATGTATTGCGAAAGTTTTAATAATTTCAGATAATTTTTTGTTAAGACAACTCTAAGATCTTATTACAATAAAATTGCATAGAAACTATTTTATATAATACAACATCAAATAATAGATACATTTTTTCTATTGTAAATAAATAATGTAACAATTATAAATAATTTATCTTTCCTGACTATTGCACTATATATATATATATATATACCTCTTTCAATTGCTTGTAATCAGACTTCAATGCAGACCTTGCCTGATGATCAACTCATTGGTTGCCTAACATTTTTGTGATAGCCATATTGACCAAGAGTATTCTTGCTTGATTGCTTTTCAGTCTTTTTATTAAAGGAGTTTCCATGTTTAATTCTGAGAATGAAGGTGGACACTGTGGATAAAATTGGCAGAAGAGATATGATGTTAACATGAAATCTGAATTGCACAGAATTTAAGTGGCAAAACTGTACTGATTATTGAAAAATTTCAGGTGAATATGTATAAATAAATATGCATCACACCTATAACCCAGGGGTAAGCAGAGATTACAGTAATGGAATTATTTGGAATCATCATAGTACATCTCACGCATCATATCATCTCACATACATGCTTATTGGTTACAGGTACAGGCTCCTTATATCACCTTTTTAGTATGTCACTAATCAGATTGATAAAAGTATGAATATATTAATTAACATACCTAGCCAAAATGTTAAAAGCAACTTTTTAGGGGACTATAATGTACCAGCATATTATGTGAAAGACAGTTGGCAGGCAAAAATCTACATTCATTTGTCTACCAATGCAATCAGTCTTTATAGGCTACTTTTATTCCTAATATTGCTTAAGTTTATTATGTCGAAACTAATGTAAATAGAAGTTCACAAAAGGAATTCAGTATATGAATCACCACTGCCACACACACATGCACTATTAAATATATATCTCCTCATTCATTCCTTCAACTGTTGACAACAACATTCTTAATTCTAGTAATAATATTCTCTTTCTACTGACACATAGCATACTCTTTAACAACTTTATTCAGAAACAAGCTACCATTCAAAATCTCTTTTAATTTACTTTATATCGGCTTCAGCATCATCTGCCATAATGTACTCATAAATACATTTAATTAATTCAACAGATTTCACTTTAGCCCACCCGTCAGTATTTGTTATGAGTTTAGCTTGTCCATCTTTTATAAACTCTAAAGTAAGTTGCTTTAATGTCTTTGCTGAATGTAAATCAGCCAATTGCAAAGTCTCAATTGCATTGTCGACTGTCAGTTTTTTGTGCAAGGCCTCCTCACACAAACCTTTAAGTCTGCTTAGTTGGTAATAGTCTGCGGCTGCTAGGAGTTTCTCTGGAATTTCATCTACCCTTGGAGCTTTGTCACTGTATATGAAAGTGAGAACTTCCCTGAGTACCTCTGTCTCTAATGGTGACTCTATGCTGTTGGTAAAACATTCTGTTGTGTTATGCTCAAAATTAGCCTTAAGTACAGCACTTCTGCTGGAAAGCACAGCTTTATGAACTTTATACTCATCCCCTTCAACAGACTTCATGGTCACATCAGAAAACATGCCATTATGAAGAAGATTCTCTATATCATTACTTAATTGAGCTTCGAAAACATTAGACCGATCGATTTTTATATCATTGGATACCATAAATTGAAGTTTTAAGCGTAAACTTCCGTCACTTAACAAAAATATGTCACGCCCATCATAACTAGCAATGTCTCTTTTGAACAACGTAGCTAGATATTGCCATTTATTTGCATGAACAGTGTGATACTCTTTAATAACTATCGAACGTTCTTCAAAACGTTTTAAACATATTGTAAGAATAGATTTTAAAAACACCGAATTAGGAGATAGATAGTATATTTCAATGATATCGTTATCACGTCCCAGAAATTGCATCTTCAATTGGAATCTTGACTCGATGAGTTCCATAGTGTGATCTTTTGATTTGTCGGTTCTGAATTCTCGAGTGCTCTTATTTTCTAATAAATTTATAAAATTTGGGACCGTCCATAGTATGGTATTGATCCTCGTTTGACCTTCAATTCTAGTTGTATAATTTATGCTTGACATATTTTCACAACTTTCAAATGATAATTTTTTCTAATTCAAAGTATTTTAAGTTTTAATTTATGAACAGTTTTATTTGCAATGTTTTGATGATTTCGTGTTTATTTTCTTAGCATTGTCTCTGAACTGAATAGCGCATTTGTCATTGTCATTTCTCTTGTCAATGTTACACAATTGTTACAGACAAAAAATACCTACTCGACAACAGCAAGCTACAGTACAGAAATATAAAGATTATATTCAAACAATAGATGCGGCGTGAGGGCGCAACGCTTAACAAAGCTAAACCAGACCACTTTGAATTCCTGTTGAATGCCAACAAGTGTGCGTGTGTTTTAGCTGTTTAATAACTGAGTTAGACATTAACATTCATGTAGGTATCCAACACTGAACGTCTTCTGGGTGATGATCAGCAAGTATACAAAAAACTTGAGGAGCATGAGTGACGGTTTTCTTCGTCTTCATCTAATAAAGCTTCGACATAGACAGCCCAAAGCACAGTCAAGTCTTTTATTCTTTGCAACATTTTTTTTTGTCGTAATTAGTACCAACTGTCTAACTCTCATCATTGAAATTGAATCATTGTTTTGTACAAATCGTAATGTGAAATCTTGATTTTGGCGTTAATCTTATCAATAATGTGCATTTGATCGTCAAGTAATCGTATAGATAGAAGAATATCAGCCTCATATCGTATTGTAATGACTGTCAATTCAGTAAAGCGTGAGAGTGAACGGTAGAAATAATTTATTGTAATTCCTTTTAGTAGTTTCCGACAAATGTAATTTGGTGCTCGTTATGGAGGATTATAAATTTCTATTTAAAGTTGTATTAGTTGGTAATGCGGGTGTTGGAAAGACATGCTTAGTGCGTCGTTTTACTCAGGGCCTGTTCCCCCCTGGTCAAGGTGCAACTATCGGCGTGGATTTTATGATTAAAACTGTAGAGGTGGATGGCGAGAAAGTGAAGGTAAACAAGTTCACAGCCCATTTCTAATTTGGGCATTCTTACATCAAACAATGATCTATTATTTACATAAGGCAATGTCCATGATAATGAATTTATGCTTCAAACTTCACTATACTTACAAATGTAATTAATCAATATATATTAATTTAAATATAATTAGTTTTGTTTAATGGTATAGGATATTTGTTATTATTTTACATTCTTAATTATTTTTGAAAGAAATCTTAAGCAATATTTTGATTTTAGCTTCAAATATGGGACACTGCAGGGCAGGAGAGGTTTCGGTCCATAACACAGAGTTACTACAGGTCGGCACATGCTCTGATTTTAGTTTATGATATATCTTGCCAACCAACATTTGATTGCTTGCCTGACTGGCTAAGGGAGATTGAGGAGTATGCTAATAACAAGGTGCTAAGGATATTAGTTGGTAAGTGTTTTATGTTATTTTTGCTCAAATTTCAATTTTCACTTATGTAGAATATCAATTATAATTTAAACTGGTTTTTTACATAGCTCAAAGAGAATGTTGAAATTAAACAAAATTCCTCCATATCATTTCGTTCCAAAATTATTTTTTGCAGTGTACAGTGTGGTATAGTTTAAAATAAACTATAGTGCAGTTTTGAGAAAATGTTCCTGTTTCATTGTCAATGTGGGTTTCCACTGCTGAAAACATTCACACAAATCATATCTATATATCTCAGTTTTTTCCAAGAGAAAGACAGAAATCTTCTCTATTGGGTCAATTTATACACCAGTGAAAATCCGTGATAATAAACTATTTTCAACATCGTAAAATTAAATAAAGCCTTAAATAATACAAATATTTCTAATAGTTGTATTGATTTGATAGAAAACTTCAATATGTCCATAAAACTTTCAAAATTGTCAATGGCTTTTCTATCTTTGGCTATGTAATGATGTTACTAACATTTTGTTTTAAATCCAAGGTAATAAAACTGACAGAGAAGACAGGGAGATACCAAGGCATATAGGAGAAGACTTTGCACAGAGACATGGAATGTATTTTCTGGAGACTTCAGCTAAGGAGGCGGAGAATGTGGAACGGTTATTCATGGAAATTGCTGTTGAATTGATGGAGGTAAGTTAAAATACAATGTATCTTGTTAATGAATAAATAAATACAATGCAGTACAAATGTATGTATTTAAAGATCTAACCAAATTAAAATTCCAAAATACCACCTATGGTAAGTCACAAAAGAATTAATTGAAGTTGAGATATAATACAATTTGAATATCACAGGGTCCTTAATGAGCTACAAGCTAATTCCCTGTTCAAACCAGATGTATTATCAGCCACCAATGGTTTTTATGTAGTGTGTGGCTTTTCAATTCATATTTTACTTTTGTTCATACTGACAATACATTATTGGACAGTTGATAATTATGAACAGCCGACATATTTACTTTGTCACTGATTGGCTTCATTACTAACTGTAATAGCATATTGGATCTCAGTACCGCCAGACTTATTTATTTGAAATTGATTCGTATTCCAAGGGGCATCCGTGTTTTTGTGTGTGCCCGCTCATGGTACTCGTTCAGTCTGATCCCTTTCAATGAAAAAACTTTTCATGATGCAAGAATTTTAAAATGGAAATGTATAACCTCCGTCCTTCACTAACTACATAGAGTGGCGCGGCGACTCATAGTGGGCCTTGGCCTCCGACAACAAGAGTCTCCACTCTTTCCGATCCCACGCCAGTTTCGAATTTGAAGGTGAAGCAAGTCCTTCTCTACCTCATCTTTCCAGCAATACCTAGGAAGGCCGACTGAGCGTATGCCACTCGGCCATCCCTCTATGACTACATAGAGTGGCGCGGCGACTCATAGTGGGCCTTGGCC
The DNA here is from genome assembly GCA_000931545.1 of Papilio glaucus. Classification (NCBI taxonomy): domain Eukaryota; kingdom Metazoa; phylum Arthropoda; class Insecta; order Lepidoptera; family Papilionidae; genus Papilio; species Papilio glaucus. Next base: position 80,425 of record JWHW01046399.1, read on the forward strand.
TCCGACAACAAGAGTCTCCACTCTTTCCGATCCCGCGCTATCTCTCTCCAGTTTCGAATTTAAAGGTGAAGCAGGTCCTTTTCTACCTTATCTTTCCAACGATACTTGGGACGGCCGACGGGGCGTCTGCCACTCGGCCGTCCCAAGTATGCACGCTTAACATTCCTTTTCTCATCCATTCTTTCCAGGTGGCCAAGCCAGCGCAGTCTGTGTGCTTTTATTTCGCCCATCACGTTCGGCTCGAGCACCAGTTTCTCAATTTCTGCATTTTTCGTGATTCGCCATAAATACAATCTGTCCGTCTGGCACTGACTTATATAAATACATAATTGTATTTAAAACCGCCAATAATTTTTAAATTATTGTTGAACTAGCTGTGCCCCGCGGTCTCACCAGCCCTGCAGTTTTACTTAAAGGAAATATTATTACCTACTTAATGCTACCGTAACCTCGTCATCATCATCTCACTGCCCTTTTCCTGCGTATATGACGTCGACACAGTATGGCTGTAGCACAGTTAAATTGATATACCTTTTTTATTTATAAACCGATTGAGATTAAACACTAATCGGTTAAGCCGTTTCTGAGATTAGAGGTAACAAACGCACAGACATACAGACAAAAATTCTAATAATCATTGTTTTGGGTTTTATTGCGTTTATGAAGGGAATAATAGTTTTTCTCAAATATCTTCCATGTACAGACAGCGATCATTTACATTTTTATTATTTGTGTAGATATAGATGAGCAGATTAAATGTATTACATATGGCTTGATCGATCATCGTGTTTTTAAATCATAAAGGCTTTGTGGGATTTCGTGTCAGCTGTGTATTAATCGACAACACGCACATAGCATTAGCGTAGGCGACGCAGTAAGGCTCTACATGTCAGGCTTCTTGATTGATTTAAATTATTATGTACATGTCGGCGAACGATTTTTAACTGCGTCATAATCGGACTGGGCATACTACAAACTGTCATCGAAATGTAAACAAATTATTTACAATATGTCGTATTGTGTTAAGCACACAAGACACGTCAAATTGTGAATTATTCAACCAGTAACAATAATTTTTAAGTTGTATTTTTAATGGAAATAGTTTCCAAGAATTTATCAAGATTACAATGAATGATACATCTGTATACAGATAAATAACTGTATATTTTGTTTACAGCAAGCGAAATGTAAGGAGCTGCCCAAATACGATGGCAGCTTAGGCCCCATAAATGGAAAGACTACATCGGTCGGCGACAGCTCTTGTTGTCTCCGCTCTTAAACTTACGAATTTATCTCATTGATATTATTAGTGTTGTAACAATAGCGTTTTTATAAAGAGACTGGTTTATCGATATTTAAAATCGATTCGGGATTAGATTCATTGCATTGTTAAATAAATCGATATTTTCTAAACAATTTTATGGTAGACATTAAAATTATCAATATTTGCTGTTTCGCTTCTTGTAGCTTTTAGATTAAAAATTGTAGTTCTTAGGGTCTCTTTATAAAAATGTATCTATTAATTGTATTTGCTAGTGTTGTGTTATCAACATTCCAGTAGCTTTTAGTGTAATAGAGTGATGTTGCAATGTCATGATATGTAAGATAGATTTTTATAGATGGCAATAATCTATACCTTAAGACTTCCAAGTCATCTGAAGTAGATATTGCTGTCTATAAAGTAGCATTTTACAGTATTTATGGTAAAAAGGAGGAATTGACTATTGATTTGTTCCATACCAGTTGAATAGTATAATTCCGGAATATATTTCTATATCTCATTATAAATTGACATGTACTTAATTGAACTCGGCCTTTTCCAATAAAAAAAGGATAAAAGAAACAAAACGAAACCAAAAAATCTTAAAAATATCTTGTCTAATATTAGCAATTCTCGTGTAGCAAATGCCATATTAGTTGAAAAGTTGTCTTGAGTAACATCCGATTTATAAAAGACTGATCGAGTGAAAAATAAGCTAGCTAGATGTCAAATATCCAATCAAATTTCTTGTGAGTTGCTAGAAGCATGATCATGATGAACTGACATGATTAGACATGACATGATACACAATGTTAACTTGGCGATGTTAGTTGATTAAAATTTGATAAACCTTTCAGAAACTGAGCGGTAGTCTTTAATAATTTAGGTATCCCATTTAAGCGTAGTTACGGTTAGCGAAAATGTGCATTTCTGTTATACATTTGGTCTAATAATTAATTTCGACAACACGCACGAAACGTCAATTAACGGGAGTTATTGTCTTCCTCTGTGATTTATTCATTGACGGTTTTTACTAGTGATTATCCAGTTGTCGAAATTCGTCCATAATATATTTTAATTACTTTACTTTCTTTTGTAAGTTATAATCTGATTTAATATTTACTCTTATTTAATTTTCGTGTAAACTATCTCCGCTTTCACATACCTCCATGTTCGCGATATTCTTTAAAATATTCCTGTAGTTTTCAATAGCTCACCCCAGCTTCGCCCGGGTAGACAAATAAAAGAAAATCTTGTTACTGGCTGGTAGATGATCTGATCCAGTAAAAAAAAATTGAAATCGATCCAATAATTTTTGTGTTTATTTGTTACAAAAATACAAATCTTTCCTCTCTATAGTAATGTTTAAAAAGTGGAGACAAACAATGCAATTAAATCAATGCTATGATAATTAAAAAAAACAACTGGCCTTTATTACTTATTAAAACATCGCGTGTTCATAAATTATTTGATTTCATATGAAGAAATTTCAAAATATATCGCATATGCTAATATTTACTAATTCAATATTTATTGACATGACATTGTAACATGGCTGTTAAGTTAAACAATTTGCTGTTGCAATTTCTTTTTAATATTAAGTAGTTACGGATTAGTTGCGTTGTGGTAATGTTAAAGAAGTAGTTCATCTACATTATGTTGTACTACATTATACGTGTGTTCACAAGGCCGAAAACATTTACATGAAACATATTGTCGTCTCAGGTTTTTCAGAGAGAAAGAGTGAGATAACATGTTTTATTTGAATGTTTTCAGCAGTGCCAACACGGTGTTACAGATACTGATTTTCGTGAGTCTCCTCATAAGGAGGAACTAGTATTGTTGTCTTCGAAAAAGTATTTCTTAAAATTTTCCTTAAGATTTATGAGATTATTCTGGCATGTTCTCTTTTATTTATTTATCTGTCAGATATATTGTTATATGATTGACGCTTGTGGGCTTCTCTTACCCCTTATCCTTTTTAGTCGTTTTCTATGACAAATGAAGTAACTTAGACGTTTTTTATAAGCTTTGGAATATAATTATGCAATATTTGTTACTCTTATTGGAATACCTACAAGTTGTGAAGGAATGTGATCGACAAGTTATTTACATGTGCAATTAGAATTATTATTGTATGAGAGAGAAATATTTTTTTTTTTATTTTGAACACAATTCATTTAAAAGATAACCATAAAGGTTTTTATTTTATTTTTATTTTTTGGTAAAGTTTTACACATCACTATTCTTATTTTCAGGTATATAGGAATTGTATTTTTTATCTGTGAATTGTTAATTTTAAATAGGTAAAACTAATGTTGTATTTATTGTACATTTACGTGTAAAGGTGCCTATTTTTATTATATTTGTAACACATAAATGTAGTGTGCACTTTGGTGTCAGATTAATATTTTGTGATTCATTGTAACGTGCAATCATTTTTTTTTAATTATATGCAATTGATGTTATAAGAATGTTGCTTTAATATTATTCGAGAAAGTGAAGCTGTCTTATGTTATTTGATATATTTAGTGATGTTTGTAATATACTAAACTTTATTAAACAAATTGTGTGATAGCGAGGATGGATGCATTATATTACAGATCAGAACTAAAATATATATCAAACTCTCAAAATTTCGAATTCAAAAAACACTTGATTGGTCTTGTCGATGGTTTGAACGCACCTTCGTCTCGTCAAAAAAAAAGAATCGATGCTTGTAATAAAATGTCAATCTTGTCATAATAAAAATCGATTGTAAGTATGATTTTAATGTTTATAATAGCACGGGAGCCGATGATGTGACACTTGTGTATATCCGTGAGCGTCATTGAACCTATTGGATTGTGAAGATAAGATCGTAAAAAGAAAAAAGGTTATATCACATTTTTACTTTTAACGTTGGGGAAAAGATCTAGTCTTTATATAAGATTTATGTTACTTTGGCTTGTTGAAATCGTCAGATTATCTTATTACGTTATCCTTGAACTTTTTTCCTCTAAAATAAAAATTGACCGCGCTCGAATATGTCCAGTTGCCGGTTTTGTTTAACAAGTTCGTGATTCCCGCACTCCTATCCGCCTCACTCAAATCGTCAGTTTATTGAAATGAAACTTCTATTTAACAACCTGACCTTATCTATCTTTATCCGACGCGCTCGAGTATGTCCAATGATCGATTTTTACAAATTTAATGCGAGGTAAGTGCGTGGCATTACACTGTTGACTGATTTGTGGTGGCGGGTACTTAACAGGGCCCAAGGTACCCGATATGTAAATATGACGCGCTCGAAGATGTACAGAAATCCCCGTTTTAGCTCCCGTACCATAACATAAGAGAGCTTTACTACTTACCTTATATAGATGTTGCACGAATAAAAATGGAACATGCTAATTAGTAGATATTTTGTTTTAAAGTTAATTACTTACATATAAAATGGTTTTGCATAAGCTTACAAAGTCCATTTACTTGCCACGCCATGTTAATGTTGTATTTCTTGTTTGATCTTATATAATTATTAAATTTTTCTAACGTTATCATTGATCATAGAAAATAAATTCTCACCAAAGAAACTGAATTATTGTAATACTCGCAATAAATAAATGATCACTTTGAATATTTTATTGTTGTTTTATTTTCAATAAAAAACAGTCGACACCGCATCGCAGTGGTTAGAGTACGTTAAGCTAGCATATCCCGGTTCTTCTAAGTTCGACAACCGAGACAAACGCATTTTCCTACATAACCACGATCGAATAGGGGTTCGGATTATGTACCAATATTATACATCTGATCCCGATGACGTCACAGCGGCGATCACGTATACATAAAGATCAATGATTTTTAATACTTATAGATCAACAATCGAATGGGGTAAGTATTTTTAACAACAGTACGAGTGTTCTTTAAGTTTAAATAAATCGAGCAGCTATAAAGATATTTCTAGTTTCTGTCTGTATTCCATTACGAGTAACAACTTTTACAGCGAAGCGAATGTACTTATTCGCACTCCTTGAGTATACTATGGTATATTACTTGAACACTCATGAAAGAATATGAGAAAAAATATTGTACCTTAAAAAGGGTACTTTTGTATAAAGAGAACTGAAATAGAATGGGATCAATGTAAAATTTAATAAGTGTAATACTTTTTTTTCCTTAAAACTTAGTTTATAATACCTGCTGCAGCAGGCGACATTTTAAGCTTCGCAAATGATTTAATTGCAAGGTCAAAACCTGCTTTATTCTTAAGGTATGTGAATTGTAATTGTCTGGTAAGTTTAAAACTCGTTAATAAAGCGGGTCCCTTTTCTTTGGCCATGGAATTAAACCGGTTAGGGATAAAACTTGTCACGAGATCGTGTATGTTTCTATAACAAATATTTATATATACGTAGTACATACTTAACATTTCTAAAATACCTAATTTCAACTTCTTTTCAGCCGATTGGCCACTGCTGAACGTAGGCCTACCCTGGCCTAGCCCATCGATCACCAAAAAGCTGCTTTTATCAAGCGCTCATAAACAATTACAAATTGTTTATGTCTCGTAATTTGAAAAACAAAAAAAAATATAAGTTATCGAAATGGACTAGGAAATAATGCTAACTTTTGACATAACACTCGTGTTTGAGTGACTATTAATTAATTGTTATTTAACCAAAAGTAGGTAGCCATAACCCTATAAGAATCTTTTTATTTTTTTAGGTTTCGACTACAATAAAAAATTTACACCAATCTTAAGCATTTCCTAATTCTAGAGCTCAGTTAAAAAAAAAAGCTGTTTGAAAGGTGCATAGAAATCGTAAATAAACGAAATACAATATCGATAACACTTTGACGTTACATTACAGTTCGACTCGATTTTATCTCGTTGAGTGACACATCACGTAGGTTGTTTTATCGATCGACACTAAATGCCGCTTCAATTGAAATGGCCGACGTTTAGGGGGAGTGTCTAGCGGAAATAAAAAATCTTATTGATATTATTACTTGATTCTGTAAGTATGAAGTGGCAACCTGTTACCTTTTGAATTATAAAAATTATAAAATAAAATTTTACTGTGGTGCTATAAAGTAATTAATAGTTTGAACCATTTCCGGCCTCTGCTGCTATTCAAAACAAAGTGCTTAATATTTTTATTTTGTGTACGTGTGATAAAGACAATTTTTACATGAATACAAACTTTTATTATTATTTTAACATTTAATAACTTATGTGACGCGTATTATTTATTATATATTTTTTTGCGTAGAATGTTCAGTGTTTGTGTATCATTAATGTATTCATGAAATGTTATAATTAACCCACCTAAAGAAACATTGACCTGTTTTACTTCACGACTGTCGAGTTTAATTTTGCCAATTAATTTGCTTTTACATTTTCAGAATATCTTCTATTTAGCTAAAGGCTTACATTCCAAATTTATAAGACTGATAAGTTTTTATAAAGTGGCTGAAGATGGCCTGGCGTTTTAAGGCATCTAAATATAAGAATGCGGCACCGATCGTGCCTAAGCCTGAGGCATGCATACGAGATGTTTGTGTGGGATCATATCAAACATATGGAAATAATATTTGTGCCTCCGCTGCTTTTATGGCGTTTAACTGGGAGCATGTTGGTTCAAGCATGGCTGTTCTGCCTTTAGATGATTGTGGGAGAAAGAGTAAGACAATGCCTTTGCTCCATGCACATTCTGATACAATAACAGATATGGAATTTTCTCCATTCCATGATGGACTTCTACTCACTGGCTCACAAGACTCATTGGTAAGAGAACATTCTATTTTATTGCCTCTCAAATAGCAATGTCCTACTTGTTGAACGATGCATGAATGTTATCTGTGTTTCTAATTATATTTCAGCTACTGATACTCGTTTTATTTTTAATTATCACAGTTGTGTGTGGCCTGTTAAATTTTAGAAAGCATTTCTAATCAACATTATTAATGTTTACTCATTTACAATGCTGGAATATTGGACTTTCAACTATTCTCCATGGCAATATGTTGGTCTTATTACCAATCAAGAGCAATATTGTTGATACAAAATTATTTAAGTGTTTCGTGCATCTGTGAAGTCTATATAACCGTGGGTTTACAATGCCTAAATTCACATAAAATGTATTGTCATCTCAGTTTTTAGAGAGAAAGTTTGTATTGCGACATGATACTACACCAGTGGAAACCTATGGTAAAGTCTTCCATAACACTGATTATAACCAAAATGTTATTACAAATAGATGGACCTTAAACTGACAACAGTAACTAAAAAATTGACTAAGTTCATGTAGGCTCCATAAAATTTATCTAAGAAATTTTGTGGTGATAAAAGAATAAAAATTTAACACAGTGTAATTCTGCCTGCCTAAATATTTTTATTAAGATAAGAAATCTTTGTTTTCTGACTGACTGACTGAAAGCAGTGTTAGTCCTCCATTTTAACTAAATAACTTTATCTAATAGCAAGAATTCTTGAAAAGATTCTTCAATTCATTAAAGAACATTATTTAACCTTTTACCTTATTCACCCAAAAAAAGCTTTATGATTTTCGCATGTCTGTATGTCCTTATGTCTGTGTCATTGTGACCTGTAGCTTACACGGCTGGTTTAATTTTAAAGAGCGAGGTGTCATTTCACTTTTATTCACCTCTTAAGTATACAGTTCTACAATCGGAATTTGTGGTAAATTAATTAACTTGTTTTATCCAAAATTTCTACGTACCCTATTTTGACTTAAAAAAGTGGTAGTATTTTTATAAATAAACTAATGTCAGTACTTAGTGAATTTTAGAACACCATGGCTGTAGAGATATGCTTAATTAACATACTATGTTACTTCATTTTATTCTTCACCCTGCAGTTCATACTTTAATGGTCATTAACTTTACTATGCAACACTTTTAAATGTTAAAAACCGTAATGCTGGCTAGCGCAGTTAAGTGCGCCCCTTCATGTTTTATAGAGATCCTGTTTTTAAACTTTTTACCTTGTTTTACTTGCAGTTTACAGTTTGGCATCCTGCCAAGTTCTTGTTTATTCCAAACCTATTATGCCAGTGACTGACTGATTTACATTTTTTTTTCAAACAGATTATATTTGAGAACAGATTATGTTTATCAGTTAACATATTATTTTCTTAAAATAGCACAGTTAATAAGGGGATGGGTAAAGATTAGAAAGAGGGTAGACATACATTTTTTTTATAGCTATTATATATTATAGTTATGGTATCCAGTAATTTATTTAATTTAATTTGTTTATAATAAAATGTCTCCATTCATCTGTATATATTTATAGTTCTTTCAGAGTTGTAGCAGTGGCTAGGCATCTTAATAAAGTTAGCTTTTTTTTAAAGCCAAACATTCAAAATAGTCTCGTCATTTAGCTTTGTCTCTGCTTGGTATGTCATAAAAAATGAATAATAGGAGCCAGAGAAAGTAAAGCTACCTTAGATGTTGTTTTAAATCCTACTGCACACTATAATTCTTTAGCCATTGAATCTTCTATTATTGATATTGGATATCTCTTTTTATTTTTGACCAAATCCAAGGCATTAAGAATAAAATAAACTATGTTAAGCAGAATATTACACAATTGAATAATGTAATCTTATGCAGTCAAATAATTGCAGGTCAAAGTATGGCACATTCCTCAGGAAGGTTTGAAAGAATCCCTTTCAACACCTGAGTGTACACTCTCACAAAAGCAACGGAGGGTAGAGAATGTGGGCTTCCATCCAGTGGCAGATGGACTTATTCATGTGGCATCCGGATATGAGTTAGCTCTTTGGGATTTAACAAAACAACAGGAAGTATTTGGTAAGCTTTAATACTACCTGATAAGTCAGGTGTAAACATGTTTTTGATGAAAGTAGCCATTTGTTGTGGGAAAACCCTTTCAATTAACTTTTTTACAATAACAATCTTTTTAAAAAAAAAGTGATACATGTCTTATTTGACAATTTGTATTTTCACAAAATTAAGTATATAACTTATTGTATGTATAACAACAGTTTCATGGTAATCTACCCATATATTTAGGAACTCATATAGCTAGATGTATAAGGATCAAAATGAAATTCTTGAAAGTTGTTTATTATGTTTTTTTATTTAATATATCTTTTTAACTTCTTAACAGTGAATAAGGATCATGCAGAAGTGATTCAGTCTACATCATGGAAAAAGGATGGTCGTCTTCTGGCTACTTCTTGCAAGGACAAGAAGGTGCGTGTGCTCGATCCGAGGGCACCTGAGGCGGTGCTGAGTGTAGCCAACAGCCACCAGAACATCAAGGACAGCAGGGTCGTGTGGCTGGGAGATAATGATAGAATACTTACCACTGGTGAGTTTGTACAAAGATCATGCCCATATATTCTTACAGGATAAAAAGCAAACTGGTAGTGAAAAGAATGGACTTGAGTATGCTGAAAATAGGTTTTTATATAGTAAAAACTAAAGAGCATGCAACAGTTTATGTAGTTGTAATACTGGCTAAGAATATAATTGGAATAATAATTATCAATTCTTTAAAAACTATCACGCATTTCATATTACAGGCTTTGATTCAGCCCGTCTTCGTCAAGTGATGATACGAGACATCAGAAACCTATCTGTAACCCAGAAGACGCTAGAACTGGACTGCTCCACTGGCATCCTGATGCCGCTATTCGATCCCGACACCAATATGCTCTTCCTGGCTGGGAAGGGTGACACGACTATCCTTTATATGGAACTCACAGATCGTGAACCGTACTTGATTGAGGGATTGAGACATTCTGGTGAGTAATAGAAATAGACTTAAAATAAGCTTTTTAGCGATTACTACAAATGAATGATTTACTTCTACTAGACTCTGGGGAAGAATACGAATCTAATGATACCTCACTCTTCAAAATCGGTGAAGGTGTTTGGGCTACAGGAGGTCACAATGGATTGGACATTCATACATACTCAGACCTGCGTAAAACTTTACCCTCCTGTCAGTCTGACAAAAATCGTATGTGAATGTACTGTATCACAGGGCTATGTTTTCCAGTTATGGCAAAATGTATGTGTGGTGTAGTGAAGATCCCGGGGACTGGTATTAGGCTTAGGAACTTATTTCGTATCATAAGTAATATTAAAGTGAAAAACATGTACTTAAATTTCAATTATTCTTATATATCTGTGCCAAATTTGTATGACAAAGTGGTTGGTATGGTATTCAGGTATTATGTGAATGGTTAAACCAGCATGGCGACCTCACAAACTATGAAGTTGAAAGTGTTTTTATTTATTTTTTAAGGATTTTTTGTATATTTTACTTCTTATCTATTTGAAAGTCGCTCTTTCAGTAAAATTGGAAACACTTCTAACATTAGTTATCGGCTTTTAATCTTAGATTGTTTCATTTGTCTCTTTATCTTGTTCTTTCAATATAGTTTCTTAAAGAGATAACATGTTTATCTTTATATGTATATGTTTTTATCATTTTATTTTATTTACATATCGGTTTGTACATATTTTTATGATTTTCCATCATGTCTATTGGCTTTTTGGTAAACTAATAAATAACCCTGTAATTTAAATATTCCCTTTTTATTAATTTTGTATGTTAATCAATTTTTATTGAAAACGGCGAGGCGTGTATACGTAGATGAAGGAGAGAGGTGTACCAAGGTCGCGATAAATAGAAATCACTGTTATCTCTGTCTACCCCCCTTGGTTAACGGCATGAGCGTATATTTATTAAAAGGGAAAAGGAAATATCCTTATTCCTGTCTATGCCCTCCTGGAGGGAGATGAATAAGATTGTGAAAAAGGGGTAATCCTATTGTCATTTAGAAAAAAAAACTTTTGCAAGTGATTTTATAAATAATACCCCATTGGATATGTAATCTCTGCCTACCTCTCTGGGATGCCGGCGTGATTGCATATTTATTAATATTTACGTGTCACTAGGCGAACAGACAAAGGGCGCGTGTTTAGTGCCAAAGAGAGCGCTGCGCGTGATGGAGGGCGAGGTGAACCGCGTTCTGCAACTGGCGGGCTCCTCCGTCGTGCCCATCATGTACCAGGTGCCCAGGAAGGTAACATATCATGTTTATTTTTGCTCTTTTTTCAAGTTCATCCATGATTCTTGTGTTATACAATTTTGTTTGTTTATTGTCAGAGCTATCGGGAGTACCACGCGGACCTATATCCGGACACTAGCGGTGCCGTGACGTACGTGAACGCGGGCATGTGGCTCGACCGGCAGGACCGGCCTGTGCCCAACATCTCGCTGCACCCCGACCATAACAACTGCAACCAGGTATTGTGGCAAATACTACAACGTCATAGGATTCCCTTCTCCTTACTACTCTTTTTCCTAGCCAGCTAAACTAATAAAGAACTAAGCTAAACTGGCCATAAGTCTTTTAACGAGAAATAATCAAACACTTTGTTAGTGATGATCATTTTGTGCTGAAGCATCGAGTTCAATGCCTGCGCAGGGTTGCACACTACAAAACTAGCCAAAGGCGCCAGAGGTAACGTAAGAGCGTGGAAGGTGCTTAGTGTAGGTCGCGTAGCTTCGGATAGGCCTACACAGCTAATTTAGTTTGACTTAGTTGGGCTATTTAAGTTAGTTTAGCTGAAATAGTTTGCGGTGGACACACATTTGAAAAACTAAGCGAGCTAAACTAAACTTAGAACTAACTTAGTGTAGCTGGCGGTGGACGATTGGTTGAATATATGATTTGGATATCTATGGGTAGCTATGGTCACTTAACAGGTGAACGGCTTGCTCGTTTTTCCATTAATAAATTTAACTTTTTCTGTCACCCTCTAAACAACATACACAGCTACCGGCTCTTCGTTGCAATTTTAAAAAAAAACATTAGCTAGATATGACAGAGAACATTAATTTGTAAAATGCCATCAGTAAAGGAATAGTAAAACAAAATAAATAGAAAACCTAAATGAATAAAATAAATAGAAAAATACATAAATTTCACTACTATGAATTCAACTCCTATTTTTTATGAAATGGATTTTTAAGAAGCCAATATTTAATTATAAGAAATCATTTTGTCTTGTCTCTGCCAAGGGTGGGTTATAAAAGTTATATCTGACTACCCCAACTAGTCCTAACTCCGTGAAATTGATCTTTAACAACACAAACACATAAAGAACTTAAGCTATATTTGGTTTCAGTGGAATTGAATCCCTCATTTCACAGATCCTTGACTATTTATAGGGTTTTTGTGCTATTTATAATTCACTAGTTAGCACTAATTATATTGATCCGATTGCTACCAAAACTACACAGGAATAGGCTAGGCCCATCTGAAAGTTTTCTGAAAATTTCATGGGAATCGTTTCGGAGTCTATATACATATATACACACATCGCCTTTTATATATATAGATAGATTATATTATTAATATGTTATAATTAATTTTTGATACAATATAATTTATGAATATGCATGATTTATATTTATATGTGATTGTCCGTTTTTGTTTGTATACCAGGCTATTAGTTGTGGTTTTGTGTTTTTTTTATTTTATGGTTTGGTTTAGTTTTGTGTTGGGTGGAATATTTATAAAGTAAGTAATATAGATTTTTTTATCTACTTATTTATATTTATTATTGCTTTTTGGTTATGAAAATTCGTTATGAATATTATTCATTTTATTATTTACAACTTAATAGTCGATGTTTTCTTAAAGGTACACCGAGGGAATTTAGAAGAAGTAGTCAAAGCTATATTAGCGATGCCTCCGTTGAAGAAAACAGAACCAAAACCAATTGTAACACAACTTATTGAAGAACAACCCGCACTTCCAAAGTCTCAACCACCACCAGAGCAAAAGGACGATGACCACATTGACTTTGTTAACGTTAAAGATTTAATTAAAGGCATGGAGCGGCAGACAGTCGAACCAAGAGAATACTCAAAAGAAACCAATGGATTCCATAAAAAAATCACCGATAATGGTCATGATTATTCGGATAACAAAGTAGAAGATTTAGATAAGACTGAAAATGATTCTAGTAGAATGGAGAAGATCGACGCTGAATCTGAAAGATCTCTAGAGAAGGCTGATAGTACAGAATCAAGCGAAGGTACTATGTCTAGAAGTAATAGTTTGATCAATGGAGTACCAGTCCAGGCTCCGAAGCCACTGCCCAGGTCTTCTATATCCGAAGCCGGTTCTATGGATGAGCATTCAGAAGCTCCAAAGCCTAAACCAAGAACCACTACTTCTTCTGTTGGATATAAGGTATTCTCTATGTAGCATATGTACTATTAATTTAGGAGATTTTCAGTTTTCTTGTGTATTGATTTTGTTATTTAATTTTGGCTTTGTTTTTGAATTGTTTTTTATTTTTATAATTTTTATGTTTTGTTGATATTAATATATAATGTAATTTAAATTATTGTTATGCCTGTTGCGTGTTATTTTTGATTATTGTCAGTTCTTTTATTTTACTATTTTTGTAAACGGTTTTCAAGAAGTGGGAGAAATACAGATGCTTTCGATTTTTTTTGTTATTGTATTTTTGTAAATTAAAATTGTTTATACATTTTTACAATATGTTTTGTGATATACTTATACTAATGATTAAATGCATATTTGCCTTTTAATAATGTTATATGTATTAATCCTCATTTTTCACAATTCAGCCCCGTCTGGGTCCGAAGCCGTTCTCCGCATCTTCAAGCAGCGAGGAGTTCTCGTTCGACAAGGTGTTCTCAGTGCCGGCCGTGCCGGGCGCTGTCGCCAAATCTGATTCAAGTAACTATTTATTATATGTATTACATTAATTAAACACTAACTATACATTTACAAACAAAACATTTACACAAGTTTACACAAACTATACAAACAAATTTAAATTATTCGTTAATTATGCCGTAAACGGAATTAATGGTATATTACTGTTTTTGGGGAAGGCAGATTTTGATATAGTATGATATGTGTAGTTTTGTGCACATGGCAAAGTGTATATCCATAATATCCAAGAATTTTTCGAATGCAAAGGTTTTTTTCGATGATTTGGCCAAGGTTGCGGGCATCCGCTGAATTAGGACGCAAGAAATTAAACATGGTCTGCTGGCTGAAACCCAATGGTTTTATCAAATCACACAAATATATCATATATGTGTTCTTGGGTCGTTGAACAAAATAATTATGTTTATTCCAGTGACGTCACCGGTGTCGGGAGCCCCATCGGTAGCACCCGCTACCTCCACTCCCGTCGCAAAAGATGAAGAGAAAGAGAAGTCTCTATCCCCGACTAGCGATGTCGAGCCTGCCGCTAAAGGTAAATTTAATGAGGAAAGGTTTTACTTATTTAAACATAACTTTTCATGTGATTATAGATATGGTCCAATGTAGCGGTACGACGTGTTAGTTTTTATTGTTCAAAAATGGAAATTGTCTCTTAGACTAGATATTTAACTACAAAGAGTTATAAAAAATAGAAAGATCTCTCTTTAAGAAAGAGAGAGAGGGAGAGAGAGTAAGAAACGCAGTAGATATTAAACTTTGCCTTCTGGTTAATTTGTGCGAGAATTACATGAATGCTATTTAAAGGTGGTTAACAGAAAGAGAAAGAGCGAGAGCGCTTGATCGAAATGTTTTATTATTATTATCGATATTTTTCTTTCATTTAAGTAGGAAAGAACGAAAGGGAGAGAGATATATAAATTGAAGCACTTAAAGTAACATTTTAGTAAAGATACAAATTGTTAGATTCAATATAAAAAATGTACACACATTTTCGTTTCATGTAATCCAATTCCAAAAGCAGCAAGCACTTCAATAAGATAATTATAAATTTAATAAATTACACATTTTATTCATAACAGAGGAATACACGAACGGCAAATCCGACACGAGCTTAGAGGAAGAAGTGAACTCGTCCGACTCTGGATACAGGCCGAAGACACCGAGCACCGCTGAAAGAAGGAAAATGTTCGAAGCAACGGAGTAAGTGGAGAAAAACATATGAATTTCAGATTTAACCATAGTTAAAATTCTAGCATCTCCAATTTACCGTCCATCAACATGACCCACCGGTCTACTTCATCGTTTCCCTGGTGACATTACTCGCGTTCTAAGGAAGTGATTTCATTCGTTTATTGTGCGTACAGCAAAAGACCAAAACATATGTTTACCTTGAAGAATATAGTGAATAGGCTAATGGTAAAATAGTGTAGTAACGTCTGTCTGTCTGGGAGGGTTGTTTGTATCCCGGGCGAAGCTGGGGCTAGCTTCTAGTTCATTATATATAAAATGATAATTGGATATAATGTTATTTTCAGTGGTAACCAGTCGATAGCGGAGCGGCGGCGCGCGTACGAGTCGCGCTCAGTGAGCGTGGCCGCGGAGTCCGAGGCGCCGCCCTCGCCAGCGCCACTCAGGTAACCCGCACGGCTGTTTAAATACTACCAGCATTGGTGAAATACAAGGGCACAAAGAATTGTCGATAAAAAACTCTGTCATATTAAAAAAATAAGCTGTTTACCTTTATCCGATTGCCTAGTACTCTCTCCACGAACCGTGATATCTTTAATAAATCTTTAATTTAGCCTTCAATAGTTTTCATAGATAATTTGTTTTAGAAAACAAAAACGGACAGGCATGGCAGCTCTGTTTCAACTGCCGAAGAGGTTTAGTGTACGATCTTACATAACCTCGTCTTACCCCCAGGGTATCTAAAGATCTAATCTATCCCCCGATATAAAAAAGGGGCGGGGTACTTGTTCCTGGTAGCAACCTATATCAATAATGCTGGGGATTATTATATGATAATAATAATAATTCTATTTATAAGCTTTTATTGTTTTAGACGGAGAGATTCTTTGAAGTCACGCAAGAGTCCGGATCGCGAGGAGAAGAGATCCTCGGTGCCCAATGTCACTACTAAGAGGACTTCCACTGTTTTTGGTAAATATTTCTAAAGCAATGTAAATTGTTGATAATGTCTTGTGTCGTAATTGATATCTATAAAATAAAACAAGGATAAATTTGTCCGTACTATCCATGGTGTTTGGACTTGCATCCAGTTTTTTCGATTAAATAGTTATTAGGCATATATATTAAATTATATAAAACGTATTTCCAGGTAAGGTATCAAAGTTCCGTCACCTGAAGGGCACGCCGGGCCACAAGTCGACCCACGTCGAGAACATAAAGAACATTAGCCGGCAGATATCAGGGGAGTGCAACGGTTTCTACGGTAAGATACTTTAAGACTTGTTTCTCCGAATATTTCAATGCAATTATCTGCACTTGTCTATCTGTAACGTCTATGCAGGTCTTTATAATATACTTGATATTATAGGGAACGGCATTGACTCAAAACCAATAGTGATTGAAATTAAAATGAAATTTATTGCCATTGTTTTCATATAACTTAATTGATAATGTGTGAATAATTGTAAATTAGCGAACGGCGTGCGTTGTGCGGTGCCGATCAGCGGTGGGGGCGGCCGCTTGGGTATAGTAGAACTGCCGCACGGCGCCACGCCCATCGCTGTGGCGCCCCGCCCTCATCCCTCAGGGCTCCACCCCCACGCTCTGCTGCACGCCGCGCCTCTCAATGACTGCGCCTGGGACCCTTTCTGCGCACAGCGCCTGCTGGTCGCCTGTGACGACGGCATGCTGCGCGAGTGGATACTGCCGGAGAACGGTATGTAACCCTGACCTCACTTTTTTAAATGATGAATTAATTTAGTGTTTGTTAATTTTTTGTTTGGTAGTTTTTTTTAAAAGTGGGTTTCCTTGACTTCTTTTAAAAACCAGTCGCACACTAGGTTCTATTGCTTGAATTGGCCGTCTCGATTGGTCAAGGCTCAGAAGACAAGCGTAAAGAAGAAATATGCTCCTGGATTTCGTTTGATGAGTGGGGTGCAGGAGGCCCATTTTCAGACCTCTTCCCCTTATTAGACGATTAGAGGGGATGAAAAAGAAATATCTGCGACTCATTCGCATGTTGCGTATACTCTTTTCTCTTATTATTTGCTTCTTTTGGGTTTATGTTCCATTTAATCGCATGATTAAAATATTAAACCAGATAACACTTCTTTCCAGGTCTACAAGAATCAACAAACGAGCCCAACCGTACGTTCTCTGCGCACCCTGACAAAATCTACATAGTACGTTTCCACCCGACCGCATCTGACTTGCTGACCACGGCCGCGCACGACCTCACCGTCAAGCTGTGGGACCTGTCGCAGCCTGAGCCTCAAGTTGCCATCACCCTGACGGGGCACACTGATCAGATATTCGCGCTGGACTGGTCGCCCTGTGGGGAGTATCTGGCCACTCTGTGCAAGGATGGACTTATACGAGTAGGTTTTGCTTTTGAACGATTTTATTAATTCAGTATGATACATTCAGACGTAGTAAAGGACAGTAGCGTATCCAGGTTTGTTTGCGGGACGGGAGGAGGGGGGGATTGAGCTCCTTAAACTTAAATAAGCACACAATATTTAATATAGAGTAGGAAGGAATATATCCCCTTAGTCCCCTGGATACTGCCTATATTCACTTAATAGTTATAGTAAAAAGTACACCATTATAAAAAGATCATCTTTTAAAGCGCAACTTAGTACACATACTAAAATATTTACAGTTACAACATATTAAAATAAAATCATTTTTTTAATGTACGTAAAATTATTTTCAATTCAAATGAACGTAAACAAGTGTATTATTTGATTTTATAATAAGATATACAAGCCGCGGGAGTCGACGGAGCCCGTCAGGAGCGGGCCGGGGCCGGCGGGCAGCCGCGGCGGGCGCGTCGTGTGGGCGCTCAACGACACGCACCTTGTCGTTACTGGATTCGACAAGTTAGTCAATAAACATATATATCTGGAAGTAAGGAGCTATTATATTGTATGAGTAACAAGACTATAAGGCTGGTTTGTATATAAGTCCGTTCGCTTCGAATGAGTCATCGTGTGCTCTCAACCTAGAACTACACAATCCGTAACTCCTCCCATCACTAAATCCCGCTTTTCTCCGTTTCTCCGCTCCGCATCAACAGACAGTTCGCAACTCCGCTCACCATACTTCCTCGCTGTGTTCCTACACTCCGCGTCAATTTGCGGCGCCTCACTAAACACCAGTTGGCTGTTGACATCATGTTACTGTACATTTACCAATGTTTTCAGAGTATCAGAGCGTCAGATCCTGCTTTACAAGGCGTGCGATCTCTCCGCGCCGCTATGTACCGTCGGCCTCGACGTGTCGCCCGCCATCCTACAGACACACATCGATCACGACTCGGCCACGCTATTCCTCACCGGACGGGTAAGTTATATACTTTAACTGTTCTAAACCGAAATTACTACAGTTAGAGTACATTTAGCTCAATTTAGTCACCGATTTGATTGATATAAGTTTGTCTAGGACATCTTCCTCTAAACACCATTTTCACATTGCCCAAAACATAAACTGAAAAAATGTTGTTAAATCCCTCTTTTTCTCAGAAAAAATGAGATGGCAATATGTGACTATTGCAATTTATTTTGCAACATGAATTAGCTATGTTACACTTCGGTACGTTTACATTTACGTATTATAAAACACATTTATTTTACAGGGTGACTCAACGATATACTGCTATGAAGTAACGAGCGAGCCCCCGTACCTCTGCGCGCTGTCCCACCACAGAGCGCCGACACTGCATCAAGGCATCGCCTACCTCCAGAAGAACCTAGTCGCTGTAGAAAAGGTACGATTTGTAGTGTATAGATAATGTCTATATTTTTTGTTTATTTCATAATTTGTAATACTTTAACTACATATTTATTCTTTTAAATGTTGTTTATGTTTATATTTTATTTTATAAAAAATATTAAATTATTAAGATTATTTACTAATATTTCTTTCAAATATTCCAACTATTTGTGCTCGGATATGGTTCACGATAATAGTCTGTCTGTGGATTTGAATCCACGTCACACGCTTCATTAGGCTATAGGCGCTTGTAATTATATTTAAATAATTTGTGTATAAATTGATTCCAGGTGGAGTTTGTGAGGGCGTTGAGATTAACAAACGGCAATATTGAACCGCTGTCATTTACCGTACCCAGGATAAAGGTAATTGTTGTGATAGAAAAATATTTTTAGTCTAAGTTTTACACACGAATTAACTCCTAGATATATGCCTCTTTAAAATAAATGTTCATTCGAGATTTATTTATTTACACTTTGTACACAAAAATCAAAGTTATATATATATTTACAATAGAAAAATGGTGAAGTACCGGCGAGCTTAACTCTAAAAGAGTTCTTTTACAGCTTACCATGCGACAGAGAGAGAAGGTTTAATGGGTAATAATTATTACTGTGTACATTATTCAACATACAAATAATGTAATAGTTTATTTAAATAGCGCCATTTTGAAATAATGTATTCTTCATAAAATCATTCGATGACAGTATATGACTGTAAGATAATGATATTAAAATGTTATCTTCGCAGAGCGAGTTGTTCCAAGACGACCTATTTCCGCCGACGCTCGTGACGTGGGAGGCGTGGCAGACCGCGCGTG
>JWHW01046399.1:100254-115881 GCA_000931545.1 Papilio glaucus
AGCCGCCCGGCATGGAGCCCCGTTAGTGCAGCCACATACACATTACACGTACACACGACACGACAGTATACATATTGGCACTCATGCGTACGATGCGAGATCGACAGACGCGTTAGTGGGAACACAACAATCACACACATACATAGTTCAACTCAACTTGGTGCGCCTAACGCTTGTATTTACAGTGACCGCGCGTGAATGAAAAGAGTTGAGCGGATAACGGAAGCATCGTTACGTGCACAAAGATCCGTCAAGATGATTTGAACTATCTAGACACGGACTACCGTAACCGTACCGTAAAACATAACGTACTTTTAATGTCACTGACCGTACATAAGCAATCGTTATTCATGTTCTAGTGTCGGAGCACACGCCGCCGCCGGCCTCGCGTGAGAAACCCAAAGAGACGCAAAAGCCGAAACCCGATCTCATCAAGTCCCACGTCCCGATGGACCCTAAGGATAAGCAGGATAGTGTGAGTACAGTGTGAGAACTATATCAAAAGTTGACTAGTTTAGGCGCTAGAGGGCTTCAAAGATAAACATTTATATTTTTTCAAACATCTCGAAAAGTCTTAACAGGAGACTTCAAATCACGGTCACAAGAAATTATCAGTTTATTTATATAATAATATTATTATATTATAATAAACTGAATAGAAAAAGAATGAGAGAGCGAGAGATCGACAATTTTTGTAAAGAAAGCGAGAGAGAGAAGGAGTGGGAGAAAGAGAAGGAGGGAGGAAAAGATAGGAAGAGAGAAAGAGAGGCAGAGAGTGTTTAAATATATTTTATTGTCTTAATTTAAAATAACTGTAGCAGTAAAGTTCAGTTAAACCAAAACAAATAAACCATAATTTAATAGTTTATGATCTACTGTATGATGTCATATAATATTTAAATTTATTTTATTTTTATATATAATAATATTTTTTTATAAAATAGGTTGCCTTAAGGGCAATAGTATGATATTGCAAAATAGTTAAAATACAATGGTTTTTATTTTACAGATTTTAAAATCAATGAGCGCTCGAGTGCAGGTGAACTTGAAGCTAGAGCAGGACAGTATGGAGGGGGTCGACGAGTCGGAGTGGGACCAGTGATTCCTTACTGTATACAAATTTTACACTCGGTTTATACGCCAATATCTATTTGACGGTCTTAGAATGATACGTAATCATTGTTTTATACGCTGACCTGAGGCTCAAGAATATTTATCGACTATTTATAGTGCCAGCAATATTTTTAGTTTGAGAAAATATGAGTATTATCCACATAAAGGTAATTTATTGTTTGTTGTATTATCAATCTTTCCTACAGCTGAAATAAAGAAAGATAATTTACTGTATGCATAACTGTAAACTGTTAAAAATATGTTGAGACATGATTTTTTAGTTTGCGCCTTAATTAAAAATTATTTTGTAAGAGCCAATAGAGTTATGATTCGGTCATAAAATAGTCATGACTTTTTTTGTCTCTGGTCAGTTTATAAATCACTTGTAATGTGGAATAACTCTACAGAATTGTCCTGCAAACAATCCGGTGTGCTAACTTGCTCCGAAAATTGATAAAAATACCTATACAGTTTCAATTTAGTGAAATTAAAACGTCAGAGGTAATTTTTTAAATTATATTTTGACATTGAATTGGTTATCCAATGCTAACAGATTTACACCTTAAGGCAGGGTTTTGGAACAGACGGAACACGGAAGGTCGGAATTCGGAACTCCAAATATTGTTGAAAATTTCAATACAAAATAATACATATCAATTTCAATATTTTCATTTTTCATTTGACCTATTTTCATACGTTTGAAATTCACGTATTTTTATTATGAACCCAGATGAAAATTTTCAACGGTATCCGCACTTTGATATTTTTTTTCAACTGTATGCGGATTTCACTTAAAACTACTTGCCGACGCCTGCCTTAAGGTTACAACTTCTTGACATTTTCTTATATTAATTACGAGTTCGTAATAGATTAACTTCAGCTAAGAATTACTAAAGAAATCAACGCTTAATCTTTCGACGAATAACTATATTGAAACATTATTTTCATTAACTAGTGGTAATGAAAATAAAATTTCAATATTCATATGAAGAAATTAAGTTATACTGAGAAATAATCTATTTTACTATTTGCATTTTAATTGAACGGAATATCAAACCATTTTAATAATTTTTTCATGAATAATAACTACGTATCTATCTACAAATGGTGTATTTGTAAATATACACCAAAATACACAATATTGTTTTAATTGGTCTCATTAATTTTACCATTTTTGCGAGTTATTCTATCGAAATAGAGGGGATAAACATTGTCAGCGAATTTTAATTTGTATTTTGCACTAGTCTACTCTTAATATAGATGTAAATTTAGATCCGTCTTTATGATACCATATCTTATGTCAGTAACTTGTTGATGTGGAAGTTAATTAGGAGTATTCTCAACCGATGAAAATATATGGGTATGGATATACATAGTTTTGGATTTTTATAGGATTTTTTCTGATGTCCACATTTAGCTGAACCTTTTAACCGTTCTCGACGTTAAGTAATCCAATAAATATAAACATTAGAAGGCCGAGGTTTGTGGTTTTGAAAAATGGTTGACACATACAGTGTTGGCTTCAGTATAAAGGAGGCTGTATTCTAGTAAAATAACTCGCTTTTAAAGGAAACTTTAGGTTATTAGGTTTCCTGAATTCTACATTTTGATGAGTTATCCCTTTGATTGTAAACTACCTCCGTTTTTTTAAACCATAAACCTAAGCAGTTATATATGACCATACATAACTATATGTCCCGCTAGTGTCATTTTATTGATCTCAACGTAACTGACCAAAAATTTGTAACATTTTGACCTTTGCTCTTCGAATTAGCATCATTTTTTTATTTAATTCATCTAACGGTTAGATTCTAACCTATAAATTAGCTAAAGTAAACTGACAGCGACATTGTTAATTTGACACTTTTGATCTTGACTTACACTTGACTACACGTACGTCAATTTTAACGTAACGGTACGATCTCAAGTCGCATGATGCTCGTTGTCAGCGTCACGTCACGTGACCCTATTTTAAATTTCCCGCGACTCGACATGTGATGAGATATATAGCGACAAAGCAGAAAATGTTGAGCGTTGCTGTCGCTGGGAAATGAGAGTTGGAGAGAGAGACAAACCCCCATTTGTCGACTGCGACCCTCGCTAGCTTATTTGCGGTTGCGGTCGATAGATGGTGGAGGGGTATTCGGCAAAGTTTCTGTGTCCGGATAATCATTTAGAAATGCAAATGGTCACCTTCTTTGCGATCTTCCAAATTTTATATCCTGATTCCTGTATTTTGAAATGTTTATTATTAATGAAATATACTAAATGTATCTTTCAACTCATTACAACAGTATATAGCTTAGTATAATTAAGTCAGGTTCCAGCACACATTCCCGATGCTGCCATACGGAATGCATTTTAACTCGACACCTTTTGTATGAAATATATATTATAGTGTATGTATACTTACGTATATAGATAGGGGATAGAATACTTATACTCATTAGGGAATTGATATATAACGTACCTATGTAATTTAGTAGTCACATATGTAAAAGACGTGATTAGTACCGCTAGTTGATGCCATAAGAATCATCTGATTGCTCAAAACGCCAAAGAATCAATTGTACTTGTTCGTACACGACACAGTGATTTATTTACAATTTGAAGGAAATTATTGTTTTATGGAATGACAATGTGAAATGAAATTCATACAGAAGCGGAATCATTGACTGATCATGGGAGAGGGGAGGCCAAGGCTTAGTTCCACCCCCCAAATTATCAGAACTTCCATTTTTTTACAGTGATACGTGATAATTATGTTAGCCAGCATTATACTACCTTCTTTTGATTTAAACTATATAAAATTTTGTGTCCTTTTTAGTTTTTACCTTTTGTTTAACTTAACCATTGAGAGGGTCAAGCCCCATGACAATCCTGGATCGGCTATTGAGCGGAATGTATGCGTATACAAAATCAAATGTCTTGTATTGAGTTACCGAAAATATAGGTTTTTTCGAACGCAGTTGTGTTCGGTACGGTATAATATATACGGGAAAACATATAACAACATAGTAAATATGTTTGAAATAAAACCATCTATTAAAAAAGCATCGAAATATTAAAACCGCTTCTGTATAATAAAATCTTATTTTTATTGTTTATGTAATTAAATGACAAATGGATTGTCTATGATATATTTATTGTTAATATAATTTGAAGCCATTAATTCCTCGCTATGACGGCTAAAAGAATTTTCGCAATTACTATTACCAATTTTGACTTAAAACCTAGTTTTATTGGCGTATTTGTATTAGACGAGAATCTCATCTTTAGGTGTAGAGATAGCAAATTAAGATAATTTTTAACTTTTATTTTTCTCTTGAATTTCTTTGATATCGATTACTAATGCATTGATCGTAATGATCTTTATTTAATTCGCTAGTCAAAACTTTTAAATCGATTTCTAACAAATACCTTATAGTTGAGTATTCCTTTAAATTGAAATAAAAATTTTACGAAACAAATAATTTGAACAATTTTCACAGAATAATAATTTAATTGCAATTTAAAAGAATCAATTTTTGCACATAATTGTATTAAACAATAATGATAACCTTTTATAATGGCAACATAAGCATGAAGCACCAACATAAACGCACTCAGTTTTTTTTTTAATGTAAAAATATGTATTTTTGTAAAGAATTTTATATTTATGACCCAAATAGGTTTTAATAGAATACAGTAAGCTTAAATTTGTCACTCCATGGCGAAGATTTAAGTATTCATTCATTCATTCATATATACGAAAGTAAGTAAAGCAGGGTGTATATTGTGGTTGATAATGGATGATTATGTTTAATTTATTTAAGTAACATTTTAGTCCATTTTGAATATGTAAACTGTTTCTTTGAACTTAAATTTTATCTGTAAAACTTACGAGGAACTAGTGTTTCTATAATTTGAATTAATTTTTAATTATGACACCACATTCTTTATAAATCTTTTAAGCAAATCTCACAATGAAATCCTTAAAATGTCTTTAAATAGTAATTCGAAACACAAAAACTGCACTATAAGAGCACAAATAAGATAAATTCTCAATTCCTTCCGTTACAATGTTGTGAATTGACAATAACTGATTTCGGAACGAAGCCCTTCCAAGATTTGCGTGTCAGTAATGTAAAACAATGCTTCTATGGTGTAATGCTTCAATTGGAACGTTGGTGCCAAAATTCACATAAATTGGTTGTAATATAATGTGTAACATATATTTTTTAATATGGCAACACTCAGTGCTTTCCAAACTTGTTTTTCGTCAGTTGTATTTCTGTCGGAAAAAATATCTCCTTCTTTAACGTGGGAGCTTATTTCATATTAATTGAAATGAACCTGCATTCGTTTTGTAATCATTATTGGTTTAATATGCCTATTGAAAGTTTGGAAAATACTGATTAATAAATGAATGAAATTTTTGATTCATTCGTTCATTATTATGTTTTATGTCTGTGCAATTTGACATAAACCTATGTCATTCACTCTTGTATCTATTATCTGCAATATAGAAAAATAATTGTTACATGTTTTTTTTTTCTCTTTTTTTACAACTTTAAAATGAATTTCCAACAAATATGGTAACCATACCGGCGGTCTGTGCGCGTACTTTTGTATTTTTGTATTTTGTAAACCCTACAGCTATTCCTAGTGTTAAGGTTCAATATTTGGAGATATTTTTATTATTTGCATTTTTTTATTAAACTCTTGCTAAATTTTTGTGTGTTTATTTTCATACCCGCATGTCTAAAGCCTCCTAATTTAATCTTAACGACCCGTATATAGTCATGTCTAAGTTAACGGATACAATTAGTGCCGATACCCTAATGGTTAAGGGTACGGCCCATGCGGTCGTGGGTTCGAATCCGCCATTTGACTATTGTGAATTTATATTTTTAATTGCTGTTCGATTGGTTATCCGAATAAACGGACTTCCCAACACTCATATCTATCATTTTTTTTGTAAATAATAGAAGGTGGCAAACGAGCGAGCTGTCCATCGGACTTCAACCGGCCGCCAACCATAGACATCTGCAACAAACTAATCAGTTGAAGATGCGTTGCCAACCTTTAATGGACAGAGTTGGGTATAATCAGAAAATAATGATATTTCTTTCCCTCCCCAGTGAAGTCCTCCTCCCCCTTCTCATCCTTTCCTTATTAGAAATGGATAGGAAGTGGAGTAGAATTAGGACTACTTGACGCCTGTCTTCTGTGAGGTCGTGGTATTTCACAGGTCGAGCCGGCCTATTCGTGCAACAGATGTTGCGGGCTCTACCACTGTTAAAAGAAGGTTTATTTTTAACAAAGTTAGTGTTACATTTGATATTAACCTTTGTGGTTGAAGGCAGAGTAGGGTCGTAACTGAGCCCTACTTAGCGGTGGCGGATGCGGATGTGGAGGTGCACAACGGCTTTGGAGGCGAAAGTGGTAGTTTAGGAAAGAAATTAAAAGTCAAAAAATCAATTCAAATTAGGTTTATAAGTTCTTTTATAAACTTTATTGGTAATCAAAATGAAGATGAGGAACCAATATTTTTTCCTGCCGCCTTGTAACAATTGTGCTCGCTATACTCGGCCAAGTGACCGCGTCGCTAATTGTGCATTGTATGTCAAGGTAAATTAACCTAGGATACGGACGCGGATGCGGAGGAGGAGGTATAACTCGACGCGTAAGTTCCATACTTGCGGAGGTGAGGTTCTGTTACAACCCTAGTACAGATGGTGCGTCAGATCATGGCGTTCCCAAGGTACTGGTGTAGATGATAGGGAAACGAATACAACTAGTGCTGGAAAAGGATGCTTTATTGAGTGCTTTGCTTTTATATATGATACTCGTATTTTATTGCTGACAAACAATTTTTGACACGGGTGTTTTCTATTTTATCTATGCTGCTGATTGTATGCTGCTTAAGTTATGATATTGTGTTCGAACGTTGATACATACTCGTGCGAGGTCCATCTTGTCCTCGTGCCACAAATTGAGTAGTTTTGTAAATACATCATCATCTCACTGCCCTTTTCCCACTCATGTGGGGTCGGCACAGTATGATTGTAGTCCATAGGTTTGGCTATAGTTTTTACGGCCGGCCGCCTGTCTGACGCCAACCATTCTCGGGAAAAAAGTTAAGTTGGTTTTGTAATTTAATAGGTTACATAATTACCCTTGAGGTCTTGATCGTTAATATGAACAGTAAACTCTATCGAATTTAAAAATAATTTACTTAATATTAATTAAAAAAAAAATATTTTATAATATTTTTTCGTATATACAATTCCTCTATATAGGATTGATATAGGTTGCCTCTTCGTAGATATAGATGAAGGATCAGTTAAATTAATTGGTGATCACGTAATGGCTTCGCACGGTAATTGTCGGTAATTAGTGAGCACTATTAGTTTGTTATTCCCACAGCTTATCGTGAATGTGCGTCGGCACGCCATGTTCAATTAAAGCGGACGCTAAAAAATTGGTACAATGCGTGTCGAATTGCGTCATCAACAGGGGAATTGCCCAATTAATGAATCCTATTTTTGTATAGACAAAAATATGATAAAGAGGAATAATCAAATATAAGTGAATGAAATGAAACCGAAATTCGAGGTATGTGTTCTGGCCACGCATGTTTTGAGATAATGATATCATTGGACGTTGCATCTACCTTTGATTTGGAAAAAACAAACAACGTTCTTACAGCTTCATCTGATACAGGGCTCTCGATCCGAGTGATCTTGAGCTAAATACATACTAACAGGCGAATAAGGAGTACCCGTAACCATCGGGCATGTGTGTGCAGATGTATGAATGTAGAAGAAGTGAGAAAGTGTGCCAGGATCGCGTCAAATGGAAATCCATAATATTTGCCTGCCCCTCTGGGTTACTAGCGTGAGTGCTTGAGATTTGGAAACAATGACCAAAGTCGATCAGAACAAGAAGTAGACAGCGGTAAGGTTAGCGCGTGGATAATAGCAGTGTGTGAACTTTTGGAAGACAATAACTTTAAGAATAACATTTTTTTTGTGAAGTCACTACTAATTACCCGTTTTCGGCTTGACGTTGAATTTTAGGACACCATGTACATACATGTCAAAGTTTTTAAGTGCGGTAAAGCGTTGAGCTAAAATAGTGTGATGTACGAATAGCAATTTGTGTGCGGATCCTTGTGACGGATGTCGGTGACGTGTAGTGTGGAGCGACACGCAATCCACTGCCCCGGTAATTGGACAATACTCTGTCCAATACAAGCTATACTGATCTATTGTGCTTGAATCGAGTCGGATCCAATTTTAATTAGTTTGTTGGTAAAAAGTTTTTGTTTGATAATTATATATTGAATTGATTTATTTAAATTAACTTTCAATATCCTATTGGTATGGTTACGTGGTTAGTTTGTTAAGGAATTAAAAGTAGGGATGTTATGGATATGAAAATTCGGATAGTTTCGGATACGGATATTATATTTTTAATGAAAAGTAAAAAAACAAATATGTAATAATTCGAATTTATTCCTGGTAATCGTTTGGTGCAATCAGTTACATAAATTCCTAATTATTAATTTATGCTCTCATTTGGTCAGTCATCCGAAGCTTTTATTTCGTATTTGGATACGGAGCTTCATAAATTCGTAAAAAAATTTAGTAATGTTTTATATTAAATTTCTTCTTTCAGTGCCTCTTCATTGTTGATGGTTGGCCGCTAACTCATACTATGTGTCACCGTCCAGTGCGCGGCGTACGAATTCTTTGGCTGACTTAAACATCATCATCTCCTTGCCCTTTTCCTACTCATGTGGGGTAGGCACAGTATGATTGTAGTCCAAACTGTATACGTTTTAGCTATAATTTTTACGGCCGGCCGCCTTCCTGACGACAACCCTCCTCGGGAATAATTGGTTGTACTTAAGTCTTGTTTTATCAGTGTTATCAAAGACAATTCCGTTGCCGAGATAGTTAAATGTCGCAAGGGTGTTACTGATCGGGCGCATCCCATTACCTCAGGTTCGATATTAGATGATCAGCATTAATCTCTATTGTGAATGATTTAGGCTGACTTAATGCTCGTCCATTTTATTATGTTTCGTAAACAGGACATTTTTCTGCGTCCAATGTCTCTCTTCCCTTCAATCTTTTCCATAGTTTAAACAAATTAATATATAATATAATACTTCTATCTTTACATACTAAAGAAGGGCGATGTAAGGAGTACCCGTAACCAACAAGCATGTACGCGTAGATGTATGGATGTAGAAGTAGCGTGAGGAGTGTGCCAGGATCGCGCTCAAGGACATCCGTCATAGAAACCATATCCTGAATCCTTTAGTACCTAACTTCTCTTATCCATATAAAAGATAAGAATGTTCTTACAAGTCTTTTTATGTGACTTATTTGTCACTGTTTGTGTAGAGGAGGCATCAACAGCTACACTGGACTTGAGGTGGCAGGGTGCAGAAGGTGCCTAGCCTAAACCTCTTAACAGTAACTTAGCTCGAGGGCTCCCTCGTGAACCTTGGCTTCGTTCGGGTCGTTACTATCTTTTTATTATTACCGAATTGGGAGCTAATAATACCGAAATACCGAAGAGGGAATAGCTTCGGCGGACGCTGCATGGGCTGGCACTGGGCTCGATGGGCCCCGAGTGGGGACCTCGGCTAGGGCTGTCACTCAATACATGTTTAGCATGCCGCTGTAGGGGTGCCCGAGGGGGCCGAGCCTCGGCTCGATCAGTAGTTATTATCTGATTAGTCTTTTGGTTGTTGCAAAGGTTAAGGCTGCTACCCACAGTGATCATCCAACTAATTGCTCGTTTTTTACCTTCGTTAAAAGTCTGTAAGGTAAATGTTTCATTAATAGCATATTAAATAATTTTTTCCATAAAAATACGGTATTTTGTGAGCTAAGCCAATACCAGAAAACAGTTTTTTCTAATGTTTGACACATCAATTACTCTAACGTCTGCACAGTATCGTAGTCAGCGGATCTGGCACTTCCCCGTTGATCCTCGTCACGGCGACGATGTCTGGTGTCACAATGCAACACAATTCGGTTTCTCGACCGCGGTAATTGGATGTACTGTGACGTAAATAATATTGTGTATTGAGATGTAGTTTCGAAATATTAATTCTTAGACTGAAATGCGATAAATAGAAGATAGTTTCAAGGATGCGTCACGTGTAGGCCTAATTCGTTACAAGACCGACACAAAAGATATAACTGACTTTTTTTATGTCTGCATTTCTTAGTAAGAGTGATAAGTTTGTTTAAGTTGTTTTCTAAGTTACTTTGAACAGACTGACATATTCTCAAGTATGTTAAAGGATATATGTAAAAGGGGAGTGAAAGGGAGGCATGAAGGGGGGAACGCAGCTGCGTAAAAACTGTTATCTTCATCTAAGTGAAAGGGAACTTTTTTGCGTAAAGTTTCATGAGTCGATTTATGTATCAAGGAAATTATTGAATTAACGAAAACGCCGTCAAATTTTATGTAAGAGAAACAACACAAGCAAAAACATCGTAACGATAATGGAAATGGTAAATATCACAAGACATTTATTAAATTTGGAGTAAATAGACTTCGTAATTCTATCAAACATTCCACAAATGTGACAAAGGTAAATTATAGTGACAAAGTTTTTATTAATTTCCTTCAAGTATGAAAATGTGTTCAATCAGCTACCATATGATGCAATAAAATAAGATCCGCTAGGGTCCAACGTCAACGTAAATATTACATTATAAAAAAACAGCCAGGACAATCATACATCCGTTTTCAATAAGTTTTCTCTTCTGTTGTCAACTCTAATGGTGAATATTTTGCTATCAAAGATCGAATCTAGACGTAAATAACGTAACCAAAAAACCATATAGTGAGTGATGTTTTTGAGTGAGTGTGTGTGTTTTTTTTCATAGAGGAAAAAAATGTGTTACTACACATTCAGACATTGGAGCCACACGTCTGGTGTGTCGGACTCGGGCTCATTGTTAACCTAACCTAACATGAGACCCTTACTGACTAAAAAAACCCTCTTTTTTCTGGACTTTCTTGTCTGGTTCTGGATGTGTGTGTGTGTAAGAAAGAGAGACAGAGAGGGAATTGCAAAGAAGAAAAACTATTAAGAAGGAAGAATGTTTAACTATACTAGCGACCAGCTGTTCTGCATACAAACGTTCATTACCCAAACTTGAATGAATGAGTGAGCGAGTGCGTTAGTGAGTGAGTGAATGTATAATTAATTGAATACATCTGTGAAGAATAATATCAAATATCACACGGGAACCGTACATTTTCCGGAATAAAAAGTAGCCTTATGCCGTTCCAGACGATAATCTATATCTGTGCCAAATTTCATCCAGAATCGTTCAGCCGTTTCGGCGTGAAAGAGTAGCAAACATCCATCCAAACTTTGGCATTATAATGTTAGCAAGATTTTTTTATAAGTATAGATTGACACAGCAAGGGCCGAGAAAAGAATAGAAGAGTCCGTTCCAAGCCCAGGGTTGCAATATTTATACATTCTTCCGAAATATTAGATAGGGGCGAAGAACTATAGATGTAATATGTTTTAAATAAATGTCAATGAGGAAACTTATGTGGTCAGCATAAAAAATAAATCCCCAATAAAAACAAAACATTCAGACATCTCTTATCTTCTGTATATAATATAATATTTTTCTTATGTAACTAAATATACCTAAACTTGACGCCTTCGTGTAATTCCACTTTTGACTCATTTATTTATCGACGCGCATAAATTCGTTACTTTAATATGTTAAAAAGTAGTCGAACCGCACCGGTATTTTCCATTCCCTCTCATAATCATCTATCAACCTGCCCGCGTCCCTTACGACCTGGGGAAGGTTCAATAAATATATTGTACACATTTTTCACGTCACATTCATAATGTCCCCTGCATTTCCGAGATTTTCATACGTATACTTTAGTTGTTTGAATTTTGTTTACATCAAGGAAATGCTATCAATAATGCTTAATGACGTATGTTCGCGTACATTAATGTACGTGTTGTTGGATTTTATAAAATAAGACTTTAGTATCGTGGTCCTATTTGAAAATGGTGAAAAACTGAGACAACAAATCTCTAGCTGTTTTAGGATTAATTAAGAATTAAGATGGGATGAGAAAAATTCTTTTTTAGTGTTAACCTACTACATAACAGACGTCTCTGTCAAAATTTCTAAAGTCTTTAGGCCCAGTAATTGAATCTGAATGCATTTGTTGGTAGAAATAACACTACATCGGAAAGTTATAAGCGTTTACTAAGTACCCCTTCACATTAAAGGTTTAAAACCGCGTGGTATTTTTAAATTAGCTAAAAAAATGTACTAAAAAAAAAGAGTAGTGTGGAGTGGAAGCCTCTACCGCGATAACGAGGTAATTTTGATGTTGGCCAGCAACAAAACCAAGTTAATAAGGCCCTCAACAGACGACGCGGTAATTGCTGCGATGCGCCACTCGCGGCATTTAAAATATCTTTTCACGTACCCGACCCAGTTACCAAGTTTTTTTTAACTCTGCTAAAATTTTTCAGCTGCGCCTTACATAAACTTTCAATGCTACGTGACCAGAATTTACTCAAATACATTTTTAGGTGTATTCTTTTATATTAATACAAAAAAATTGGACCGGACATAAAAGTTGTTAACGTTATTCAAAGTTTTAAAAGCTTGCGTAATATA
The DNA here is from genome assembly GCA_000931545.1 of Papilio glaucus. Lineage (NCBI taxonomy): Eukaryota > Metazoa > Arthropoda > Insecta > Lepidoptera > Papilionidae > Papilio > Papilio glaucus. The sequence continues at coordinate 113,055 of JWHW01046399.1, forward strand.
ACGTAAATTGAGGAGGCAGATACCAAAGTCTTACTGCATGTTAAATATGTCAGGTTAGTTAAATTCATCTCCATACTCATTTAGACAGTGTTAGAAAACAAGCATGTTTGCTTGAGAAACATCAAAACAGTTATTTCGATTTTTTTTGGATTTGAATTTAAATATTAGGTAGGAAAGATACCGCGCTTTGATACGGCGGTACGAAATACCGCGAAAAAAATACCGCGAATGGATTGGATGGAATGGAACCTCATATTCAGGCTTAACTGAGGTGTTTTTTGTGAAAAAGGTTTAAAAACTAGTGTCGTGGTATACCAAAATACCGTCCTTACCAACACAGTGGAAGCTCGAACAATGTTCGAAAACAGACATTGGGTATTTCAACAGGATTTTGCACCAGCCTGTAGGGTACGCGCAAAACTCGGACAACCATGGAATCAACTTTATCGGGCATGAAGACTTTTAGTCCAGATTAAAGCCCACTGGCCTACAAGATATGACAACATTTGGAGGAGAATGTCTGCGCTAAACCTGATCAGAATTTGGAGTCTGTTCGAGCGTCTCTGGTTAAAGCAGCGGCAAATAGATATGAATGTGGTGCGTGCTGCCATCGATGACTGGGCGCGTCGATTAAGGGCATATATTGAAAATGGAGTGCATTTCGAATAATGTAAATACAATTCTACGTTTAATTACCTTTCATTTCATAACTTCTGAATAATAAACAAAAGTATACTGTTAATTATATAAAAACTTTGTGACAGAACTTATGACCCGACTAAGTATATGCTATATATATATGTTTTTTTACAGTAAATAGCTCAAAATATAAATGAAATAAAAAGCACTACGACTTAAATTTTATACACAATAGCGGGCAGACCGAGCCAGGGTCTAATGCCACTCACTGCCCGCGCAACAAATGATTCCTCGTTCATCATCCACCTCCCCCTTTTGATATTCGACTGCGGAATAAATCCTGCTCGGAGTTTTCCTTATGATCTATCGTATTTTTCCTTTTGTATATTTAAACCAGACGTACTACGCAACGAGCAAATGGTTTTGTATTTGTTAATTCGAAGGTAACTCTTGAGGAAAGCCTCTTATAAAATGTCATCACATTTTTCTTTCGCTAGCCGGCATAGAGATAAATATTTTTATGATAAGATGCAGTAAAGTCGGACGAATAAACGCTGTCTTATCTACCCTGATATAGTTTGTTTTTGTATCATAAAGGGACATACTAGCTGCCGGATACCTAATGATCACCGCCGCCCATAAACAACAGCAACATCTGAGGAAGTTCAGAAGGAGCTCCCTCGTTGTAGCTTCTATATAGCTAAGAAAGTGTTCAATTTGGGTGATTTATGTTAAAATTTATAGGTATTTGTAAGAGAAATGACCGAACACCGTTGTTTTTGGGTTGCATGGCAACGTAGCCAAAGAAAAATCTAGAAAAGCTTGTATATAAACAAATAGTAATGAATAGTATTCCAGAAGGCTTGCTGAGACAGTCAGGGTGACATTAGGGCGCCGGACAAAAGCGTTCCGAACAGAGCCGCAATCAGCTGCCACTTTACGTTAGCGCAACAAATGGCGCTCATTCGTCACATTCACCCCCTCCCCCAAGCTTCATCCACCGCTTCATCCACCGCTTCATCCACCGCTTCACCCCCCGGCAAGATATTTTTCTTAGAATTATTTTCCATCAGATTTATTGCCCGTTCGCGTTTCATTTGAATTACTGTTACTATACAGATCGACTTGACATTTGATTTTTTTGAAAACAATTTTGAAGTGAAAACTTCTTAAGACGATATTATAGGGGAAAATTTTATAATCGGGCTGGGCAAATTCTAAACGGTCGGCACGTTGTCAGTTGAACGAATTAATGATAATCTGCCGTTTCTTACCTAGGCACTTTATAAAGAGGCGACGTAAGGCAGCCATATTTATCAATAGACACGAATGTCGATCTTTTTTTTTTTCGTTTTTTCGATATTTAAATTTTACAATGTTTTCGTACATTTGTCGTAAAATATTAGTGTTCGCGCCTACCAAAATGAAAGAGCTACATTCATTCGACGCCGCTTGCAGCCGCCGGATTCCCCACGCCCTACGTGTTCGCGTGTTCAGGGCAAGTTGCACTCAAGATGTGTCTGCGGCATCATCCCTTCAAACACTTCCTTTAGATGATTGTTAACAAGTTTACGAATAAAGAATTTTGCAATTTTACCAATCTTTGTATGTTATATAAGTCTTGTGTAAAACTACACTTACCGAATCTGTGGCTATGTTTTAGTTCACTGACGTGAATAACGGCTAACCAAAAATATATGTAAATCAATTTATTTTGAACCCTATTTCATTGGAGTAAGGTCCATCTTTTACTAGACTACAGTGTAACTTCAGTATTCTCTGTGATCGCAACGAAGCAAAAAGTCGTACGTAGTTTTAAGAGTGCACTTTGGTGCGGAGCAAGTCGTAGCGGCGGATTTGTTCCCGTATGTTCTGGGAAGTAAATAAACAGCTGGTGGGCGTGCAGTCGATCGCTGTTTGTTTCTTAGAAATGTACTTTGCTTGCCTTTGCTTTTGGACTTGTTGCACAAATATATACGTAAATGGCTGCCAACTTAAGTTAATATTTCCTAGTAATGATTCATCTTGATAGAAGTACTTTTATAACTGTACTTAGCCGCGATTTACATATTTTTTTAAAGGTCTTTTTCTTTCTGCTTACCTTGTAAGAACCATTGCAGAATTTTTAATATTACTTAATTACTTATTTAGTTGGTGAAGGTACGTTGGTTCTAGTTCGAACCAACTA
>JWHW01046399.1:129745-144908 GCA_000931545.1 Papilio glaucus
AAAATACAACTCCAATGTGGTTCAAAGACACCATATACCATATACCATGTGCGTCGCTACGTCGCCAAAGAGCTGCGCGTTGCGTCACCGCATCTGTTCGTATGGAACTATATTCGTCGCAATTATACGCTGCGACGACCCAACGTCCGTGTGGCGTCACTCTTAATTTGATATTGTTTTTATTACTTTTATGAATTGGAACTAAACAGTTCTTGTTTCTTCCAGTACGTTTATAGTGAACAAACTATTCTTTGTATCAAAATGTAGATGAAGATGTATCAGAAAAGAGGTGCTTTTATCCTTACTTTAGGAATATTATGTTGTCCCCGTCTGATAGCATTTAAATATGTACAAATTTTGCGATGTGATTGTGAGATGGTACGGATAATCGGACGGAAAAATGGACTCCGGGTATTTGTTCCAATTCAATCCTATTCACAATAAAATTAGTTATTACGACGAAAACATACTATCCAATACCTGTATATGAGCAATTCTTATATGTAAAAAATATTAGTCATCCAGGAACTACCCCTAAACGATCAATTGTAGAAATAGGGGGAAATAAGTCATATAGTAGTTGTTCGCTAAAACAGCATAGCTTAAAAGTTTTACGTAGAAGTTTAAAAGCGCTCGCCCTGTGGGTTTACTTCGCGCAGAGTTCGGCTGCGACTACATTTCCTTTTCCTCACAATAAATCAGCTCACCTCCACACAAATGGCGACATTAATCTTTTGTAAACGGACACCCGCGAGCTCTTTAAATAATTTTACTTCATTTCTCTACATTTACTTCTATTTTCAAATCTTATTTGTAAATCTCTGTATACATACGTGGCTTTGAGTAAGGTCTACGTGTAGAGACATCTCGACTATGACCTAGAGAGAACGGCAGTGGATGACGAAAACGGGAGGAAGGAATAGGGAACTTATTGGGCCTGTGGTACTTGAATCATCAAAGGTAGATCAACAATCCGTAATTCTGAAAATAAACTAGAATGAAAAGTTGTATACGATTTCGTGAAAGGTACAGATGAATTTACGACTGGACGTTAGCCTACAATCTTAATGTCGGTAGTAGAGACAACCCTAAGGCTTAGGGATGCCATTACGGTTGTCTCTTTATTATAAAAAAAAGTTAAAAGTAAATCAAGTACATAGCATCGCATTTGCATCCGTCCACAAACTCACGGTCCGCCTCTGCCCTTTTATGAAGTAGCTCAGCACTAAGAATTAATACAAAAAGAGGATTAGACAACTAGAATTTTCATACAACTTATAGATGTAATTTATGTATTACTCCTACAACTGGTGAAATGCGATATTATTTTGATAAAATAACCATTTTCTGTATTACATTTTAAATAAAAGCGCACAGAAAATGGGAGCGTCTTATCAATTTAGATTCCGCCGCCTCCCTGAAAGTCAAGCAGCCTCGCCGGCTGCATTTGAATAATTTACAAGCGAAGTAAACGTTTTTCAATAAAATGCTAAGCGACGTATCGAAAGGTAGCTAAGGTGAGAACTTATTGCTATTTCTGCATACACTTACAATGTCAAAGTTAAATTATTTTGGTCTTATGTATACCGATTTTAACCAATACTAACTTCATCTTCTCTTCTTTTTTATCTATCTTATTCTTCTTCTTGATTTAGTTCGTCTTCATAGTTAGAGGTCTGTTTTTTTATGGAAGAAGGTGGTAAACGAACAAGCAGATCACCTGATGTTAAGTGAACGCTATCCATAGACATCCGCAAATGGTCCGCATCAAACAATGGATACGTTGCCTATTTTTATTGGACAGAGGAGGGCATAGACAGGAAAACGGATTTCCCTGTTAACGCTCTCCCCGACTTCTTCCCGTCCCCATCCTTATGAAGAAAGGGTGGGAAGAGGAAGAGGACTGAAATTAGACCTCCGGCACCTCTTTCATCAGACGAAGCGCAGAGTACTTCTGCCACACGCTTGTTTTCTTTGAGGTCGTGGTATTTCACCGGTCGAGCCGTCCTCGAAATCATCAAAGAATCATAAAACATGAAGTTTTATGATTCTTTGATGCTATACTGAACCCAATCATAGCAGGAGACAACGTTCATGCAAGATACCGTATGCTGTGTCTGCTAGTTTAATTAAAAAAACAACAAACATTAAAGAGCAAACAAAGGAGTTAAGTACGTTACACACGAGCCACTTGTTTGCAGGAGAACAATGAGCGGGTCTGTTGGTCCGGGCTGAATTCGGCTTTCAAGAACAATATTTGTTCGTAACGTTCTGCGGCCAAACAACCGTATTACTGAGAATTTAGAACAATATAATTTGATAATAGGTTCTTGTTTAATTTTACTACAATACATTCTAGGGTGAAAAACATCACAAAGATGTTTTTCAGAATATTGGCCTGCAGTCAGGTAGGACCTATTCCTTTTGAATCTCCTTGTTCTGTCTTCATTGTCGACTTCCACTCTCTGTTTTATAAATTATTAATCTACAGTGTTTTTTTAAACGCATAACTTACGATACGTGTATAATATATTAATTTGAAACTAGATGGCGTTGTCCTCAATCTTAAAATAAATGATAATGACGGTGGTCCTAGTTAGAACTTAGTTGCAAAAGATGTGTTGTCATTGGCGCTTGTTAATTATGCAAAGTTATCATTTGATCTGGCATTTTGAAGTAGGGGAAATTAAACTTGAAAGGATTTCGTTACATGCATTGGCATTGCTTCCACAACTTTGCGGTTGTTGCCGATATTGGCCGATAGAGGTCTAAAAAATTGTTTGTATGCTCACTGGTTGTTTTCAAGTTAGCTAGTTTCGAGTTTTATGAATATTACTGTTTTGTGAAATCATTTAGTGATTATAATATAACAGACAATTCTATTTATTAGTAGTGGGTGAGTATTAAGGGAAAATCACTACAGTGTTCTATGTTATTCTTATTGGATTTAGTTTCACCCGAATTTCAACGTCCGCCAGCGAGTTAATCAATCCGGTTGGCGAGCTTCGATCCAAATTTGTTTACCTCTGTTTGTTTACTTGACTTCCTTATATAAACGGTATTGGAGCAACAAAACTGAAGCTTTACTTTTTGCTTTGAATTTTTTGACGACAAGAAATAATAGAACATAATTATAATTACTTAAAGACTATTGTTATCGGTTTTACCTAAACGTTGTCCTAATGTCCAAACCATAATGATAACAAAAATAATGAGTTTTTAGCATTGAGAACAACGCCATCTAGTTAAAAAATATTTTTCTTAAGAATTGTTTTGCTTGTTTTTAAAAACTTTATTTTTGTATCGTAACACTGAGACGAGAGACGTATCAATTAAGCGAAATAAAAACAGGCTGTGAAATTTAATTAGATAAACAAATATTTTTCTTTTATTTTGTAGGAAATTACAGCAAAAATACTTTATTTTAGTATTTCTGACCACTCCTCTAACGTGCGTTATATTTATTAAAATGCTAAAAAAGGCTATCGAGTGTGTTTAACAGTTAAAACACTTCAATGAGCGAGTGAAGGGTTCCATTGTGCAACGATCTGCGGGAAACTCTCCGGGGTATGTTACCCTATAACGATGAGTAAACCCACCCCTTGCGGTATTCATTTGCACCTCTATAACCGCACATTTAGCCGAGAGGTTTTATTTTATCGATTAGGATGAAAACATTCAAGTCTGTGTGGTAGAAGTATCAACAGGGACTCAGATTTCCATCTTTGAGACAAAAGTTCCGAACAAAAAAAGAAAAAATGATATTACATTCTACTCAATGAAATTTGTTACTATCTATTTTTGATGTCTTGTAGAACGTGAACAAAACATTGGCACATATCTATGCTATCCATCGTTTTTTTTTCTCTTCCACATAAATATAATTTAATTTCCTACAAGCTAAGCTCCGCAATTGTATCAGCCGAGTAAATTAATTGTTAAAAATCGATTAACCAAATGGAATTGAGATAAACTTACATTGGTTAATAATTATTTCTCCGTATAAACTTCATTTTCTACATTAGACCATTAGGGTATGAATTTAGACAAATCCTTTCTTAGTGCTCGCCTACGTGAAAACAGAAATCTGTCCGAAACATGTCTCTAGGCCAAGTAGTTTGGGTTGTGCATTGATATATCCAGTCGGGCGGTGTCTTTTTCTTTGCGATATCAATATAATCATATATCACTTAAAAATATCTCAAACTTAGTAATTTAACTTAATACTTTATAAAACTAGTTTCTTCGTATATTTACTGAACTGTTATGGGCTCGGGCAGAGCCTCCGCTTACAACTCTATCACGAAAATGTAATTGTCATGAATGTTCCTTACAACGCTTCGTATAGGCAGACCTGCTCTACCTTGTGCTATGTGAAATAACAAATTCCAAAAGGAGGTAATCTAAGAAACACTTAACAAATGTAGGTAATCTAAGAAACACTTAACAAATGTAGGTTATCTAAGAAACTCTTAACAAATGTAGGTAATCTAAGAAATACTTAACAAATGTAGGTAATCTAAGAAATACTTAACAAATGTAGGTAATCTAAGAAACATTTAACAAATGTAGGTAATCTAAGAAATACTTAACAAATGTAGGTAATCTAAGGAACATTTAACAAATGTAGGTAATCTAAGAAACATTTAACAAATGTAGGTAATCTAAGAAACATTTAACAAATGTAGGTAATCTAAGAAATACTTAACAAATGTAGGTAATCTAAGAAATACTTAACAAATGTAGGTAATCTTAAAAATACTTAACAAATGTAGGTTACCTAAGAAACATTTAACAAATGAAGGTAATCTAAGAAACATTTAACAAATGTAGGTAATCTAAGAAATTTTGTATCTGTGTACTTTAATTTTGTATGAAATGAAGCTTTTATTTCTTCTATTACAAGAGAACAATAAACGGGTCTGGTGTACGAAATAAACTCATTCGGTTTTCATGGACAAAGGTAAATGTATGCATTCACTGAAATTAACCGGCACAATAACATTCTCGACAATTTAGCTCGACAATCTAACCGCTTGAACTAACTTCAACTCCTTTATTTTAAACTTAGAAATATTTTGGTAGTGGTGGTGTAGAAAAAAAAATAGAAACGATCTCCTTTTCCACGTTGGATTTTTAATAAGTGTATAATAACTTTGTATAATAGATATGTGTCAAAAAATTAATACTGTAATGTAACATGGCAACTCTACTCTCTCTAACAGTGGTGGAGCCCGCAACAACAACACCTGTTGCACGAATGGGTCGGCTCAACCGGTGAAATACCAAGACCTCACAGTAGACAGGCGTGTAATAGAAGTATTTTGCGTCCAGTCTGATGAGTTAGGTTAGGTGTCGGAGGCCCAATTCTAGTCTTAGTCCCCTTTCTATCGTCTTCTAATAAGGATGAGATGGAAGGGGGAAAAGGATTTGACAGGGGAGGGGATATGTAGGGAAAGGAATTATCTTTTTTCCTTTTGATCCCCTCTGTAACTTAAATTTCATCAGTTACCTAATGTGGTGAACTGCGTTTTACATACTCATTATGTTGGCTTGTTGGGATGAAAGTAGTTCTACTTCCATTAAATTATTGTTGTACCACAATTAAATATATAGTTTTATTTTATAGTCAGATTAAAATTAATTGAAACTATCAGAATAACTGTTGTCTTGCAATTTACAAACAAAATACAACCTTAAGAAGTACAGAAAATCTAACTTAATTAATTAAGTAGTCAGGATGTGGTAAAACTTAATTTGGTTCAAAGTAAAAGTTCAAAGTACACATGCAATAGTTGGCGCAAAACTAAACTAGAGCGTCGCCAGTTCCCAGTAGAAACATTCCAAGTTTGCTAATCTTCCAACTTGGTTCCGATAAGACTTCTTAAAGCCATTATTTGTAGTTTAAAACTACGAAATATTCTTAGAACTACTTATTCGCTGTTAAAACAAATGTGCAATGAAAACAATAACTTAAGTGAAAGGTACATACATTTGATGTTTATAGCTTTAGCTCAGACAACGATGGAGCCAACGCCTGTCATTTTTATTTAAATAACTTATAAATTAAAGAGTATACTCTGTTTCTCTTAAAGCCACCACACTACTATTGTGTAATGGTCAGGTAAGCTCTTTATAAGCACCTCCCACTTCAAAATCTGTGTACTAGTATAATGTCCCGGACATACATACAAACACACACATATATTTATATATTCCCTCTTAACGGAACGTGAAGATCAATAAATTAGCACTTGACCACAATCCCACCTGATATTAAGTGGTCGAAAGATGGTACGCACTAGTTTAGCAACAGCCTATTCACACTTCTCTTGAAGATACCCACGTCATAGTTGAACGGAAACACTGACGGTGGCAACTTATTCTAATCAATTGACGAATTTATGAACGAAGATTCCAAGTGCTTCGTTCGAATGCGCGGTATAAATATTATAAAGGAATGTAGACCAGCCGTGTGACTAAACGTCCGATGGTAAAATGGAGATAAGAGAATTAAAATGTGTGATTTCTGCAAGCGCTCCTCAGAATACATTGTGTAAAACCCTCCTGTTAGGCAAAAACTAAATATTTAAATTCTTTTAAAAGCTAGTCATACCTGTAGCACTGGCCCTTGATAAGAAGAATAGAAACAACACAAAAAGATGATTGTGTTAGACTGTGGTCACAATATCAATTGAGCAGTAGCTTGTACCTTGACCTAAAAAATAAAACTAAATTACGAGGCTTATACATCGATCGCGAATATGTAAATGTGTTTTAATGATGACCTTGATTTACTTTTTATTAGTCGTAAACTTTTACGTTTATGACCAGGAAGCTAAACTTTTACATAAATTATTTCTTCGAAAAGCGTTTTACGGAAAAGTGTTTTATGACCGTCACATAGTTTTTAAACGCGTGAGTTATAACCTTTTAAAACATTGTTGTCGAATTGTATATTATTAAAAAATAATGTTATTTACATATAGGAAATTTTATTTATTATTAAAATTGAAGCATATATATTTGTTGAAACAAGTAGAATAAGAGCCGGCGACGATTTGACCTTCGTCATTTTATAAAACTTGAAAGATTCTCTGTGTATGTCCCTAATGCAGATAAAAACGAAACCTGAGTTTGGTTTGGTATAAAAGTCGACCTCAACCTTTTAACGGTGGTAGAGCTTGCAACCACAACATCAGTTGGACGAATGGGCCGGCTCAATCGGTGAAATACCACGACCTCATAGAAGACAGGCGTGAAGTAGAGTATTCTGTGATTCGTCTGATGAGTGAGGTGCCGGAGGCCTAATTTTAGTCCTCTTACCTTGACGGTGAAGGGAATGAATAGGAAAGGATGATAACCATTTTATGTTTATCCCCTCCTCTGTCCATTAAAGGTAGGCAACGCATCTGCAACTCATTAGCTTGTTGCAGATGTCTATGGGTAGCGATCACTTGATTTCAGGTGAACCGCTTGCTCGTTTGCCACCTTTACTATAAGAAAAGTACTTCAACTTCTGTGTGTTCGAAGAGCAACCATTTGTGTTTCATTTTTAAGCCCGATGCCTGTGGACTGTCAAACGCTTGTGTTTTTAATTCCAGCGTGACAGATCAGTCTCAGTGAAGCACGTCCAAATACCGCCTTTCTGTTAGTTTTGTCATGACAGTGATATTTTACGTGTAAAATTACTAAGGTTAAATCGTCGCCGGCTCTTGGACCATAGCGTATTTTTTAGAATATGTACTTTTTTAAATTTAATTATGTATTTTTGGATACATGTTTTTCATATTACATTGGGATATTAGGATTTTAGAGCCAAGTTAATAAACTTATCGTAAATACTTGTTGCTGTCTATCCCCGTACGGTTAAGAGTTGTTAGGGTTTTTCTTCCTAATTCTACAATAAATAAAATACTAAAACTAGTTTAATTTATTTAGGAATGAGCAAAGTTCTTGTATTGCATACATTGAAGCGAACTTTAATGCGGGACGATATAAAAGCAATTTTGCGTTCATTCACAAGGATATTGTCCATAACGTGGATACGTGTTCGTGTTTTAATGTGCCGCCATTAAACTCCTACATAAAATCACTCTCAATGTCTCCGTGCTTTTATTTTATACAATTTTTTATCTTTGTCAAAATGGGAGATTTGGTTGTCAACCGAACTTAACTAATATCCGTGGCTTATGCTAGAAGGAAATAGCTGTTATGTTTTCGCAGTTCCCTAGTTCGATTTATTCTTGGAACTAGTAGCAAATTAGGTAGTCATTTGCCGCAAATTTAAATAAAACAATTTAATATGCAAACTAAAATTATAAACAATAAGGCCCAGTTGGACTGAGCAGTCAGTTGGAACACGGTCAGCTTTCCGCCTGCGGTTGCGGTTGCAATTGCGGCTAAATAGTCGCAAACACAACCGGAACATGTGCTGTCAATGACGAACAATCTCAAACTTAAGTAGTGGGCATAACACCCTTCCGGCTGCTAATCACGGCCGCAGCAACCGGAGTGATCGGCCAGGATCATCATAGTGTTAACGATTACTGTAATATCCTCTTTAGAGTGAGGTAGTAACATAAAACCTCTGTGATGAATTGTCTAGTAAATGTTTTTCTTTTTAATATCGCAATGACAATCGGCCATTCGCTTGTCGGCTACGGCGTTGGATAGATCGGTCGCGAGCAATATCAAGTGTCTGTAATGTTCTCTTTTATTGTTTCCTGATAATATAAAGTGTACCAAAGTAAATCAAGACTCTTATTTCAAAAGCGACTACACGTAAAAACAGCATTAAATACTTATTTGGAAAGGTTTGTAACAATAGTCCGAATAAAAATTGTTTTCTTATAAATATTTATAACTGCGGTCAACCGGACGGCTGACCGTGTTCCGGGTAACCGCATAACGCGTATGGTCTAAATTTTTAACCAGCTATTAGCGTCATCTATTTAATTGTATCCTGTCAATGTAACTTATAGAAAAAATTGCCTAACGTGACTGAAGTTCTTACTTGAACAAAAAACAGTTACATTGTCCGGATACTGAATGCAATGATGGCGTCGTATCGTGATACAAGGGGCTTCAAAAGATTGTAAGTGCCATTGTGCGAGGGGATGAAGGCATTAAGTGTGCAGCGCGTGACCAACAATATTACTATGTGGAATACCAAGTGACTTTATGACCTATTTGAAAAGATATAAAGTAGCTTTTTCCTTGACAATCGTTGACAACTTGAGCACCGAATTACATGACAATGTATGTTTGTTTATTATTTAACTGTTCTGTGGTAATAAATGTAGTAAAGAAAAATGACATTGTACTAGAATATGCATCTGAACCTTTTGAACGACTTGGTTTTCTGTGGAACCATTGCGTATTTGTCTATGTCGCTAGTACTAACGTGAACTATTATATATATTCGAAGGATGAATAAAGGATTTCATGCCTTAGAGCTATGGAAGTGAAGTCTGAAGTCTTTATCTGATGAAGTATAATTCTTTTGGGCTAGCGATGTAGCAAAATTAGGACAATGACCACAAATGATCCACGCTTTTATTTTTCATTCCATTCCAATATTAATATTGTTCTTATTATAAAAACATTATCAATTCGCAATTAGTATCTGAGCGACTGAACTTGTCTCTGCTTCGTCTTTAAGATTGTGATTTCTCGGAAAAGATATCATGTAACGCTGTAGTGATACAGCGCCATCTATCAAAATGTTCATGAACCAATAGAATGATACCAAAAGACCCTGGAAGAACTTATATTGATCAGATACTAATCTGGCCTTAAAAGCCACCGCTTACTAAAAAACGCGATATATGGAGCACCCATAAGCAAACATGTATGCGTAGATGTATGAATATAGAAGAAGCGAGAGAGGTGTGCCAGAATCGTGCCAAATGGAAATCCATGATCTCTGCCTACGGGTTACGGGCGTGAGCACATATTTATTTATTTTGTTTATTATAAGTAATTTCAACGACAAATCTGAGGAGTTTTAGTAGGAACAAGATGCTTAGACTGTCCTCGGATTCAGAAAGATTCATTTCTTTGTTATAACAAGGTTTCTCATAAAAACATTCATTATTGTTCTTTTATGTAATTTAATAGCAACACGTGCCAGCATACTTTTCACATGCGCCGTAAATCGCGAGTAATGTGTTGAGGGGCATTAGTACAAAGTGGGCGCGCTCCACATTTACTGCTAATGATATCACCACAAATCGCCACTAAAACAGCTTCTGTGTTGTATGAGGAAATTTTAAGATTTATATAAAACATTTGAAGGTTGATTTATAGTTCAAAAAGAGGTCTTATTTTATACCACCTTTTTGTAAATAGCACGCCCGCCAACCTGTGGGGTAAGAAGAAAATACACAATAGGCACACGTATCTTGCTACTTCTACATTGCCAACACTGCCAGCTACTTTTGCAAAACTTCGCGATGTCACACTATCTTTGTGCCTCTAATATGACAGGTGTGCCTATCGCCAATAACTCTGACCTTTTTTTCATACAGAACACTATTATGATTTTTGCAAAACATCATAAATGTTTTCCTTATTTAGGAATCGAATACAAAACCTGGCACACCTTTCTCGCTTCTCCTACATCCATACATACGCATACATGCTCCTCGGTTACGGGTACTCCTAATATTGCCCTTCTTTAGTATGTCATTAATCTGGTCGATTCAATTAAACATTAAATTAGTGTAAAACACCATACATGTAGATCGTCTAAAACAACTCCAGTGATAAAAGTGATTAAGAATAGTTTGCAGAGGCTTTGCTTCGAGGAAAGTATCTGCTCTGTTGCAATGCGCATCGCTGCGGGATTACCTCGCGCATTGAACTACAAGATTTATTTCTTGAGCTAAGACAAACTTGAAATTCCCATATATGGTTCTTACGGGGTTATGCCTTCTATTCTATATACCTTAATTGATGCTACAGTAAGGCCATTTATTTTGAATTTATTTATTTCGTAGGATTTTTTTTAATATTGTTAATTTGTAATATTATACACCTAAAAAAATCTGGTTTGGTTACCAATGACCCGGGGTTTTTCGCTCATTTATTGACAAAGACTGGATGCTACCAACCAGAAAATAATTCGAAAGGTGATGTAAATGTTATGTTGAATGTGTGCCGCATGTGGCCTTCTCATCCTGAATTCGATTGTTTCGAAATCAACAAGAGTAAGTACTCGAAATGGAAACAAAATCGTAAAATAAACGAGATCAAACACGTACAAATAGTTTTATTCCAAATAAATCGTTAATTATTTGTAATATTGTTGTTATTTACTCTATAAAAATAGATATAACATACATATATCCTTGTAACATATTCTGTAAAGGTTGAAATTCTCTGTGAGATTGAGAGCCAGGATATTCGTTGTAGCGACCATAGGCGCGGGATCGGCGTGATATTTGCCTGTCGGATATTGCGAGGTGAGTGCAGGCACAGGCAAAAGATGAAGAGATTACCTCGCCTGGTGCGAGGCCATCAATACACTATGATACAGAACTATCTTCGGGTTAACACTGTATTGAAAATTTGATGACATATTGGATATAGTATAACAAGCTATGGCTCTACATTTTTTATATATTTCTTAAGATATTTTGCAATCACGATGTTATAATCTAGATTTACTTTTGCGCTAGTTATTAAATTAAAAAAAAAATAATGTAAAAAAACAGAGGACTGCCGAAAGAAGTTTAAAAACAAAACGGGTGAAAAAACGCTAGAATAGTTCAAAAATAAACCCTTGTATCTTAACAGTAAAATACAAAATTGAATAAAAGAAAAATAAATGAAAAAGGGTTCGTCGAAACTGATCCAAATTCAAATAAGCGTGTTGCTGATGCATTTTGCATGTTGTTCATGCGAACTTATAAGATTTTATTTTCTGTTCTATAGCTTAATAACAAGAATCAATAGCTTCGATTAGTTCGTTCCACATTGTTAGAGGGGAAGTGAGTGTCAGCCGATTGAATGCAAGCTTCCGGTCGTTTGGGCGCCTAAGCTTTCGCACTGTTTTAAAACCTAACAGATAACTTTGTGGCTTCCATTCAATTAAACATAGATAATATGATTTATTTACTCAACATATATTAGTAAAACTATGTACTTTAATGATTAGTGATACATATAAACCGTCTATAGCTTAGATGGGTAAGCAGAGATCACAGATATCAACTTGACATAGTTAACAGACTTGTCTCGTCTTCTATATTTATACATCTGGTGAGACAGGTACTCTTAATAGCTCCTTTTTTAACGTATCAATAATCTGTACAAGTTAATCTAAGACCCTAAGGTAAGTCTAAGTAGTTTATGAAAGAATTACAAAAATAACGAAATAAAATCCATAGTTCCTATCTTAACATGAGTGTCATAAAAGACGAAAACTTGTTCATCATAATTATTAATTAAAATCTGCTGCTCTTGTCGGTGGAGCAGACTCCAGTCTATTGTGCCTTCCACTTAACTTCCTGATACGATATGCCGTTTGCTTGCTGTTTTCTTTTCATTTAACATGGTGGATAACAAGCAAGCGGGTAATTTTATCGGCATTATCATATTTAGGCATTTCCTTATTGGGATAAATTAGGAAGAGGAAGAGGACTGAAATAAGGAATACAGCACCTTACTCATCAGACGAAGCGCAGAGTACTACTCGTCATCTGTGAAGTCGTTGTATTTCACCGGTCCATTCGTGCAACAGATATTGTTGCCACTGTTAAATTTGACGCATAATGATCTTCTTATCCCCTCTTCCCCTTCCATTGTGTTTATAAGATCGTCGTGTAGTATCAGTCGTCCCAACATAGTAACATCTTGACGAATGTAATACATACAGCGTAGCTAGAACATTGAAATTATCCCTATTGCTACGCAAACGATTTAATCTCCGCCACCTGAGATTGTAAATCCGGGACCATGCATTTCGGGCTTACGCAATCTCGAATGCTGTATTGTGACTGTGCAAAATCGTGCAGGTGATGTCCGACAAATACCTTCATATCCTCTATGCTCTTGTTCCCTATCGTCTTTCTTTTTCAATAAGGGGTCAAACTGAACCACATCCAATCTTACGTGAGGGAGATAGTGGTCGGCAAATATTTTGAGGCTCCGTAGACTGAATTAAAGTGAATATTCTTTGACGAATGTTAAGTAACTACTTAATAGTATTTTATTGTTCGATTCTTTCACTGTGGTTCAAGACTACGTTCTTAGAAATCTAAAATACTAACCTGTCGAGGGACATGGTCGAGAAAAATCTTATATTGAAGTATTTATTAGCCCCCTTACTGTACAGTTGCAATAACTTAGGAGGCACTAGATAAGGCATTTTGATTTCAAAACGGAAGGTAGATGGAAAAAAAATTTGAACGACGTCCACTTGCAGAACGACATAGAGTTGGTAAAGCTTCCACAAGATGGTTACTGCGGGAGTGCATTAGATTAGGCAAGGGATCTTTGAGTTGATCCTTGGGATGACCTACCTCACAGGAGACATCGGTATACGATGATCATGAAATGTCGACTTGTAAGTCCTCAATATAAATCACTTTACTGCATTTATTTCTTAATCAAATAAGACAGGATTCCATTTGTAATCTTGCGCTACGGTAACCGTAAATATGTCTATTATAAGACCTCCGTATCCGTAGGCATTTATCCGTAACCGCGATCGTGACGCCGGCTTACTTCCGCTCTACACACGCCCTCCATTATCCGGCGCAAATGGAGCGAACGACTAACGTTAAAGCAATTAAATGTCTCATGTGTATCCATGAATAAAGTAGGATATTAAATAAAATAAAAGTATTAATCTTTAGGGTTTCGTACCCAAAGGTTAAAACGATACCCTATTACCCTACTGTCCGTACGTCTGTCTCCGTCACCAGGCTGTATCTCATGACCCGTGATAGGTAGACAGTTGGAATTTTCACAGATGATGTATTTCTGTTGCCGCTATTATAAAAAAAAAAACAGAATAAAATATATACTAAAGGGAGCTCCCATACAACAAACGTGATTTTTATAGATGATACGGAACCCTTCGTGCGATAGTCCGCCTCGCACTTGGCCGGTTTTTTATTTATAGAACTTTTAGAAATTCTTCTACATTCCTCTCGTTACGCTTGGAAATTTTCATTTCGTTAGATATTTTCAAAATGGAACAATCTAGAAGGTGTTTTAGCACTAGATTCCGGCCGATAGATTCCACTCTCAATAGATTACCTGACTCACTGAGCGTGCATTATTTACTACACGAGCGTTGCATATACTGCGCCGAACTGCACCCCGCTTCCCACGGGATCCCTATCTAATAATGGGCACTAAAGTAGGGTATAAAGAGGGATTTACTGTTTAGAAAATATGGTTCCACAGTGTTGTGTATCATTATTGTCGATCCAATCTGTTTAAAGGTTTAGGACGAGGTTAGAGTGTGTAATAACGACAAGTATGCATCTATATATATAAGAGGCGATGTGTGTATGTATGTCTTATAGAAGTCGAAACAGCTGGACATATTTCGAAGAAATTTTCAGGAAACGTTAACGATTGGCCTAGCGGGTGATTCTTTGAAGAAGGTGAAATTTGTAAGCGATCGGATCAACATATATTAATATGTGTTGATATATTGTATATGGTACGGATATGTATTTTAATTTATATTAAATATATACTAATTATAATTTATATTAATTTATATTAAAAATAAAATCTTTAATATATATACTATATATTAAAGATTTTATTTTTAAGAAAATACCTACCAAAGTAATAGAATTTTATAAGGCGAGAAGATTGCCAATTAAAATTAATATACATGTAATCTAAACCTATGTTTCGCCGCCATTGGGCTGCCGTGGGGCTGCCGTGCGGCCGCGTGCGTCGTCAATTTACTTTCATGATCAAGCGAACAACGTTTACGATGGTATTAACAAGCCGCATCGCCGCTCTGACGATCTCACACGGCGGACGAACTGCCTACATTGCCTAGCGAGAGATTTCAGCGCTTATTTCGTCGCTATTTATAAAAAAATAGGTTAAATTGTTAGAAATGGGTCTTGCTCAAACCCAAATAATTCAGTTAATAAATAAATATAAATACACACGACCGCATCCC
>JWHW01046399.1:145429-173225 GCA_000931545.1 Papilio glaucus
ATTACACCATTCTACATAATTTGTTTTCATATTTTTTATTTAATTCTAATTGACCCGCCCTGGCGTTGCCCGGGTAACAATTATTATGTTGATCCGCTACCAAACTTCACAGGATCAGCCTAGGCTAGGAAGATTTCCTGAAATTTTCATAAAAATTGATGCAGCCGTTTCAGAGTCTATACAACATACACACATTGCTTTTTATGTAATATATAGATTTCTAAATTCAATAGGTATCCAATTTCTTAGATAACCTAAGTCCTATCCGGGGCGGAACGTATCAATACGTAGAAGTCGTGAATGTGAGGCGGAATGAGGCCATTTCCCAAATACTATTCTCGAATTGAATTTGTCTGCAGTACAATTCAGAGATATTTGTTACAATGAAGGACATTGAAAGTTCTTTACAATTGTGTGGACATAAAAGTGATTTAAAAAATCTTATTACTAGTATTATTATTACATTCTCATAAAATCACGTATACCAACAATCATGGCAACTGTTGCTATGGTAACATATATTATATGTTAACGTTATATTGCAACCTAACATATATTAAATGAATGCTTTTCAAATTAAGTTTCATTTGCAATAAAATTCGTAAATATTTATAATCCAGGATTTACATTTGTATAGAATTTATATTCTATGCACAATTTGTTATTAAATTGATGTCAAATAACTAACATTTTACTAAATCGTTTACAAATTATTCAGGTTGTTTGTTGGTCGAGCGCAATGCAGGTAACAACTAAACAATAAAACTACAAGATTTGTGTTATGTCCGCGCGGGGATGGACATTGGTGCATAGCAATTATTACATTTTGATTGGTCTGTGACGTCTGTGTGTACGAGTACGTGGCAGAATGTTAGTGTTGCCAGTTGCAAAGTTGCACAGTCTGTAATATTGGTATAGACTTTTTTGAGTTATGTTCGTTGACTAATTAATAAAGTCATCATGATCTTTCTTTTTCCCACTCACCACAGTATGATTGTAGTCTATACTGTATAGGTTTTACCTTCAGGTTTTACGGCCGGCCGGTACATACCTTAAGTAAAGATTTAAAGTTAGTAGAATTGCAATGCAAATCTTTGTGTTAAAAATACAGGAATGAAATCGTTTCTCTCAGCTCATTGCTGCGCCATCAAGTTTACCTACATCTTTATATTACTTTCGGAATTCTATATTCGCATGCTGTATGCTTTTATCCAGGTTTACTGCAAACGTATTATAGTGTTCAGTAATAGTAATAATTATGAGTTCATAAATAAATCCGCTAACGCCGCCTCGCATTGTCGTGTCCTCCGCGTTACTACACGTATTATCACACACATAAGACACACTAACTGTTGTCGCGGCATCGTTCGCGTTCGCTTGTTGCTGGAAATGATTCCGCGTGTAATAACTTGAAGTTATTATTGTCGGAACATTACCATGGCAACCGACATTATAAATGAAGGTTTGATGTATCTCGAGAACAATTTTATTTTCGCGATAAAAGCCTACTCACATCCCATGTCATTTTCTGTACCCCAGACAATATGTGTGCAAAAATTCTCGGTTGAGTCGTTAAGGAGCGTAACAAACAAACTAAGATTCGCGTTTTTAATATAGTTAGGATTATGGATTCTTTCTATCGTTAGATTCTTAATTGTTTATCAGTTAAGATCAAATTGGCTTATATTAAATTCTCCAGTTTCATTCATCAGTTTTCATTCAACATATTAGGAGAATTAGAGAATATTTCTTGCTTTTCTGTCGGTGTTTGGGGCATGATTCACCTAGAGACTCTACTTTTGTGTCTATTGATGTCATACTTTCAAGCCAATCCGTAGCAAGGGTTTTAAGGACCTCATGGACGTATCTCACTATTTAATCTGTTCTTTTTTATTTTGTGTTAAATACAAAATGTAATAAAAATGCCAGGAATAATATCTTTGTGAAAGTAAACTCGTGTTAACCGAAGTGAGCTTAACATTTAGTATTCTAAAGGAATTACTCACCTGACTTATTCCGCTCGCTTCGGAATTAAAAAACCTAACAAGGTTTTCTACTTGCGTGAATTACGCTTAAGTCTTAATGAACCGAGTTGGTATATTAATTAGTGTAAACTTCCGTTTCGCGGTGTAATTTTTCTACTACATTTTACTTTCCATACCATAGCATAGTGATGTTTTGTTAATATATCTTTTTTTTTTCGCAATATTTTTACATTTTACTATCTATACCTAGAGTTTTTTTTATTTTTTTACTATTTTTTTACATTTTACTATACATACCATAGCCTAGAGGTATTTTGTTAATATTTCATTGTTTTTTTTTCTATTTTTTACAGTTTTTTTCCTTTTTTCTTTAAAGAAATCATTTGATGGAGGTCATGTTTGTATAACAATATGTTCGTAGACTTTGTCGCAAAGAAGAAATTGATTGCCCAGAGTTAAGAGAATCTATCTTTTTTATAACCTAACTTACCTGTCCACGTGTTCGCACGCGTTTGTTTGTTATCTTCCTCATTATAAATTTTTGTAACTTGATTTCGCGACTTGGAATTATTAGTAAATGTGAAAAGTTGTTATCGGTTGCCATGGTAATAAAAAATTGATGTAAGATCAGACGATTGCAATTTAAATTTTACTAAGTATCTTATTCCAATTTTATTCGACATTATTTGATTAAATATCCTACCGCACCGTAAAATTGTTTCTTTTACTTTAATTAAGTAGAAATTCAAGTCAGAAGGAAAACTTTCGTTCCCGCCTCTCGCCTCCGCTCTAACTGGACAATATTATTGAATTACAGAAATTAAAAGAGAGAAAAGTTAAAAGTTGTAAGGAAAACTTAATTCGATTATGAACGCCGCTATCCCGCAAACTTTTATACGGGCTGATAATTTTCAAATACATTTCTTTGAGGAATGAAAAGTAATTGATTAATTATTAATTAATCTATTATTTCTTGGAAATATGTAAGTTAATTAATGTCTTTGTTATCACAAAGTTATTAATTAACACGCGTAGAAACTTTTATTGTTTTTGTCGTATATTTTTTCTGATATCTGTAACAATATAACATACAAGAAAAAAAAGTTAATCTATTAACCTATACTAATATTATAAAGAGGAAAGATTTCATTGTTTGTTTGTTTGCATCGAATAAATTCCGAAACTACTGAATCAATTTGAAAAATTCTTTCACTGTTGGGAAGCTACACTATCACCGGGTGACATAGGCTATATTATATTTTCAAAAACATTAGGAATCCTTACTAAAGGTCCAATAATTTAACCCCAGGCGTAAAAAAATGCCTAAAATATTCTTCACTTTGAAATTTGGTCACTGTATGTAATTTCGTCCAACTTAAAAGATAGTTTTTTTTTTCTTTTAGGGCGAAGCCGGGGCGTATCGCCAGTATAAACTGTTTTTTCTAAATAAATATTCTGTTTATATCTATATAATACAAACGGTCATGTGTGTATGTATGTTCACCATAGACTCTGAAACGGTTAGATTGATTTCGATGAGATTTTCAGGATACCTTAAGATTGACCTAGTCGGTGCCCTGGTCAAGTTTGGTAGCAATCCGATCAACACAATTAAGGGGTCATCAGTAATATTTTGTACCATAATTTTTTGTATTTTAACCAAATGTTTATTAGATAAATAGGTAGACAATACAAGTTTAATAAGCTATGAGATTCGGTGCAAATTACTAGGCAGTTCGAATAGATTTCATTTAGGACATGTATTCAAACAATAAAACACCGAGCGAGAGCTAAGCGCAGTTGTTTCAGAATATCATTGAGCGGGCCGTTATCATGCCGTTTACTTTTATTTGTCCACAATAGCATTGCGTTGTGAGCCAGCGAAACGACCATTCCATTTCGTATTAAAGGGCTCAAAGGGGATATAAAATTATTGTAGTTCTAACCCTTTTATATGCATTCGTATGTTTAATTTTCATTTGTATACGTACAATATATAAATAAACCTTCTTCAGCCTGTCGTGCCGACTCCACATAAAGTGGGAAAAGGTTATATATAGTAACTACGAAACAGCTGGACCGATTTGGTTGATATTTTGTGAGTGTGTAAGTTAAAGTGAAGCCCGGGATGGTTTCTTGGTTTCGTTTAATGAATGTGGCGCCCGGTAGAACCTTTTATAATTCAGAGTAAGTATAAAAAAATCTATCTAATCTATCTAAAAAGATTTCTATTATTAAATTTTGACCTACACACTATTAAGTAAGAATCCCGCTCCCGTGGTAATGGCATGTAGAGATTTCTTAACATCCCTTTGGACGCTTACGTAATTAATGAACCCTGGTCCCTTAACACCAGGTGAGAAGCTAGAAAACATATTGGACTTTAAATAAATCGTTCACTAACATAGTTTAACCAGTTTTTACAGAATCTTAACGTAACAAACTTATTTAATTCCGTGCTCACCGCACCAACGTTGCGCCGGCGGACCGTTCGATGCAACAAATTTGCAATATCGACGGAGCGAGTTAGTCTCGAGCCTCCGATTTCAAAATTGAATTCGTTTTCTCGAGCAACTCGGATTGTTTGACAATTTCTTTTACGGTTCACTGCGTATTGTAACCTTTTATTGGAAAACCCGACCACCTTTGGTATATCAAAATACTAACTGTTGCCTGCGACTTCGTTCCCGCCCGTATCCCAGGAGGGTAGGCTGAGATCATGGATTTCCATTTGGCGCGATCCTGGCACACCTCTCTCACTTCTTCTATATTCATACATCTACGCATACATGCTCGTCGGTTATGGGTGCTCCTTATATCGCTCTTTTTTAGTAAGCCACTAATCTGATCGTTTTAAGTTCTCTTACCAACACTGCCACTCACTTTTGCTACATAAATTTTGTTTTGTTATTCTCTCTTCATTCATTCTTTCAACATGCCCGAACCATATCAAATAATTATTTTCATAATTATATTATCCTTACATCAATTTTGGCATTAAAAAGCTTCGGCAGTATCTTATTTAAGGTTTTTATTTAATCAAACAATTTCAACCCTGGATGACGAACAGAGAGATGATAGATTTTGAAAATCACAAATTTTGCAAATAACTAATTTACTTATTAAGCAGCTTATCTTTGTCTGTATACCTTACTATACCGATGTAGGCATTTAACAGTAGGTAGGTACAGGTAGGGTTCGCAACAACAACATCTGTGTGCCGTTTCAACCGGTGAAATACCACGACCTCACAGAACACAGTATCCTGCGTTTCATTTGATGAGTGAGGTGTTGGAAACTTCAATTTAGTCCTCTTCCCCTTCCCATCCTTTGCTGATAAGGAAAGGATGGGAAGCAGAGGTGGACTTGACAGTTGCAGGGGATGAATGGGAAAAGATAAATTGATATTAGGTGAATCTCTTGCTCGTTTGCTATCTTCTACTAAAAAAAGCTTAGTCATTATTTGACCTTATTTATGACATAACAGTTGTCCAAGATAATAACCAGACCATGGAAATGCGACAAGTCTCATTTTAACCAGAGTTTGTCGAGAATAACTTTAAACAAAGATTTAGATTTTTGTTAATAGGTGATTGTGGAACCGAAACCTTTTTAAAAATTACAGAAGCAGTAGTTAATTTAAAAAACCTATAATCCTTAGTGACTGTGACTATGTGAAGTGTAATCGCCTTGCGAAAGAGGGCGCTTTAATTAATATGGAATTGTCTAGTTTCCGTTTTATTAACGGATGACACTCCTGGGAAGAATATGAAACGAATGACACCTCACTCTTCAAAGTTGGTCTAGCCGTTAAGCTATGGTCACAATGGCACGGACAAACATACATACATACATATAACATATGCCAAAATAGCTAGAGCATGCTATCTGACTTTTGTACTTGTATGAATTGTTCGGTACAGATAGAAAACTCCAACAGTAAGGATCAATACCAGGAAGAATATTCTATTGTTTGGTGTATCTTTTTGTTGAAACGAAAGGTTTTGCAATTGCTCTCTAAATTTTTCTCTTTCCTAATGCTTTTGCTTTGGCAGAATGTTTGATCAGTGTGGATTCATCTACACACAGAATATTTAAAAGAAGGTATGTGGATAAATCGAAACAATTGAAGTGTAATTTTTAAAAAAAAATCGTGGATATATATCATGTGAAATATAAGTGTAGTGCAACCTTGATATAACGACACTCAAGGAATTAAAAAATATTCGTTATAGCGCGTAATTTGTTACAATGAGGTTTGGTCTAAAGAGGTTGAAAAAGAGAACTTGTTTATTGACTTCAACATTACGTAGATACTCAATCTGCTTACCCTGCTAAAGCGAACGGATTCCACTAATAACCAAAAACTTTATGAGTACACACTATAACTAAAAGACATTACGTTTTTATATTTGAAAAAAAATACTCAATTTTGTAACAAAAAAAATACAATCAATAATCAATATTGGCATATAAACATACGAATCAACAATATAATTATGGTAGCCTAGTCTTCATTTTGTTTACCTAGGTTAGAGAAAAAGTCATACATTATGGTCTGCTTACTAACTGTACAAGTTATATCCAAAGCACAATCCAATTCATAATTTAACGTGTTGGACTCGCCGAAACATGAATTACTATTGTACAATTATAGATGGGATACGTTATGTAAGGGTTATGGGTTGAAAAATTCATTATATTGAAGCTCGTTATATAAAGGAATACCTATTTAATATTTATAATATATTAATTATATTCTTTTAAGAGTTTTAATTTCTATTCTTTGTAACTTCTTTCTTTGTAATATTAATTGTCTTTTTTTTACTACGGTGAGAAGTGATTAGACATCTCCAACCGATCTCTATTTAACTCTACTTGTGTTAGGGAGACGCCGAATATAAGTTTAATTTAGTTAAATAGATTATCAAAAATAAAATGAAAGTTGCCTGTAGCTTAAAAAAAAGATGTATGTTCACTCCACGGAGGTTACATTTCATAAATAAAGTTGAAACGAAACTAGTTGTAAATATGTATTTATGTTGAACACTTTTTTCGTCGCAACTAAATCTACCTCGTACGTATCTCATCTTTGTAAAATGTCTGGCGTGCGCGATTCCCTTGCGGGATACTCGGCTCTATGTACACTCGGTCGAGGGATGAATAATGTAGTCGCACGTTCACCGACTCTGGTAATCTACTGCGTCTGGGGATTACAAACTATTGGCGCGAAATGTTACGCTTAAAATACCTCTCGATTCTATGTATAAATGTAATTTGGAGTTTTTTTAACGGCATGAAGAGTGTCTACGTCACTTTATATTTTCAACATGACTAGTTCTCTTTTTAATATATTATCAGCGGTATTTATAAACCAATACGACTTAGGGTCAGGGGGAAAAACATTCTTAAAGGCCGGCAACGATTGTACGGTACTGTAGTGTTACGGATTTTCAAGGTCAACGATGGTGACTTAATCAGGCACCTTACTGCTCGTTTGCCCCGTTATCCACGTAACAAAATGTAGAGTTATGGTCGCGCATGAGCAGGGCGTCCTACGGCTTTGTCACACGCAGGGAGCACATAGAATGTAGAACGAGCGACGAAATTTTGACCTAAATAAATGATTTTTTTTCTTTCATTTCATTGTAATAACGAAATCACCTTTCAGTAAAAATTTCCTATCTACAACATTGGTGTTTTTCCTAGGTGTGGACGGTCTGTGTCATAATATTAAAAAAAAAACAGTATAACTTTGATTTTAAAATCGTTATAAAGGTTTATAAAAACATAATACTTTTTACAAAAGTCTGGAATCATGGTCGGGATTACACTTTAATGATGTATTCGTAACTTTCTCCATTTTGTAGGCCTTCAGGATAATGGCAATTACGTATTAAGTTGGAAATTAAGCTGGTAATGCTAGAACAGCGTAAACTTTTATTTGAAAACATTTTGCGTGTTTCTTTATAGAAGGCAAACGAACAAGCGGTTCAGCCGATATCGTGCCCGCTGCCCATAGGCATCTGCAACAAGCTAATGAGTTGCAGATGCGTTGCCTACCTTTAATGGGGAGAGGAGGGGATAGGCAGAAAAAATGATATTTCTTTTTCCTATCCATCCCATCTCCTGTCAAATCCTCTTCCCCTCCCCATGCTTACCTTATTAGATAAGGAGGTAAGGGAGAAGAACTAGCATTTCGCCACCTCACTCATCAGAGGAAATGCACTTCTATATCACGCCTGTGGTATTCTACTGGTCAAGCCGGCACATTCGTTCAACTGATGTTGTTGAATTTCTTTTATAATTACAGTGAAAACAAAATATTACATTTTTCCATAAATATTATGGAACATACAAAATAAATTTCAATATAAAGAATTTTCAATTACAAATCCGTTGCCTTCCTTCGAGTCCACGTAAGTTTCGAAATCACAACATTGCGAATCCTACTAATAATATAAATGCGAAAGTATGTATGTATGGATGTTTGTTATTCTTTCGCGCAAAAACTACCGAATGTATTTTAATGAAACTTTACAATAATATAACTTATACATCAGAATAACTCATAGGCTGTAATTTATAAAGGTAGTGTGTGAATTGTCTAAATTATAACGATAAGTGACAAGTAAGCCGCCATATGCGAGCTATTCTGGTGTTCAAAAACCATTACACACGTATATAATGTATAATGGAAATGTTTACCTTAAGCCCCGCGACAGCATATACTTATCTTTTATTAAGCTATTATCGCCAAAATAGTTTACCATCTATTAATTTTCGGGCGGAATGAGATTTACCGGGCCAGCTATAGTAAGCTATAAATTTATCTTATTAAGTAAATCGATGTTTTCTTAAATATTTCGTTTTCAAGCTATGGCTTGGGAAAAATAAATATGATAAGACTTTAAGATATGTCTGAGAGTTTAGAGAGAGAATTGACGTTTTTGGGCTTAAGTGTCACTTAAGTTGTGAAATGAAAATGAATAAGCAAAAATGCAACACTTAGTAATATCGATTAGAAAAGAAATAAACATATCATTGGACGCCAGATGCTCTGCTAGTTACGAATAGTAGCGTTTCCATACATACATATGTATGAGATCTCATGACTAACATTTGCCTTCAGTTCAAAGGGTAAATACCCTCACAACCTTAAGATCTTATTGAAGAATGTAGTATATCTTACACTTGGATAGGCTCGCACTGGTGGTGGCTTCAAGGTCATTGTCATAACGTAGTAAAGATATCTCAGTTCACGATCTTCGATACAGGGGTAGTCTACTTGACAGCGCTGTCAATATATGTGGATCCGGTCTTCAGGTCTCAATGGAATCGAAGGGTTTCTTCTTGTCCACAAATTTCATATACAGCGTCAGAACATACCCTGAAGTTTTTTTATTAGGCTATGAATGTGGAGTGCGTTATAACCCTTTTAAAACCCTGCTGTGGTGACTGGTACGGATTAAGCTTGCGAGAGGATTAATAAATAACCTTATGAAAGACCTTGTAAACGTGGCTCAGGAGTGAGATCGATCTTTCAATAATGTATCCCCTTTTTTAAGAAAGACCGTCCTCTTAGTCTTCGCCATTGGTGTTGCTCTTTAAAATTTAATATAATGTTATAATTTTGATTTGAACATATTAAACAATCGCAGTAATTAATTATTTAAATTTGTTTCTATCTATTTCAATCCTATTGAGTTATCTATGACGGGGTAAGTATATCTCGAAGCCTTTTAACGTTATCCTCAACAGTAGGAACTATACCACTTTTAAGAGTTGTAATTAATAAAAAACGATAGTTATTATTATAAATATCAACTAAAATGAAAGATCTATGTTTCGATAGGCATGTTCGTTTTTCAGAGGTTTTTCTAATGTGGCGCAACTATCCTTGTTTTACCCTAGTTGAATTCATTCGAAGCTACGTACGTGGGATACGTGGGAGTCGAGTTGTTTCTATTAAATTTAAATTTCAATAATTAGTGGTACTGGACAGTACCGAAACCTTGACCTTTCGAAATTAGCTAATGACACTCGCTAAACAAAACGGCCGGATGACACGCCCCCTCCCCAACCCCTCTGGGTAATATTGTTTCCCCTTTGAGGGACCTCAATGGGGCGTGAAAATGAGAAAGCGAAGTAATTAAGGTTATAATTTATTTCTTTGTTCTTTTTAATTGAACCTAACTTCCATTTTTAGCGTTCATAAATATTAGAATACTTAATAAGTTATGATATTTTATCGTATTTATTTTAAGCGATGAGGTAAGCTGTATTTAACCATAGCAAAATGGTAGCAGCATGATCAATACAAAATCCTAGCATTTATCTTAGCACCGCATTCACAGCTTTTAATAATGAGGTAATACGGCGAATGAACATACAGTAGACCTGAGATTAAGTGAACACCATTACCCACATTCGCACATTTAACGTGGTAAGTTTGCCAAAAGATGTCGCTGTTTAAATGATACAACGCGATGTTGAGTTTCTTGTGTTTTTTTTAATATATTTTAATATATTGACCGGATCGTAGGCACTTTTGTGGGTGGTCTATTGATCCCGTACGTGGTCACCATATATTATAATAGGATTTATTATTTGTAAATTTGAAGATATGTGTACGAAAATATTATCAAATAGTTTTAACATTATTTTAGACATAAGAGGAAAAAATTACCACTAAATTAATTCGTACTTTTAATGAACGAAAGTCGCTGTAACATGAAGTCGCAAGCAAAAAAAGAACTTTTCTTAAAAAAATATTTACGTTCTCGCTGTATAATAAAAAAACCGAAACGCTAAGCGGCCGCCTCGTTTCGGGACTTGTAATAGAATTAAGGGATTTCTCTGAGGAAAAAATTTATCAAATATTTGTAATACCGTTTGCTTTAGGAAATCGTCTATAGTCAGTTGAAGGACGTTTGGCGTTCGACCTTCACTCATTGTATACACAAAGTCCGTCAACAGGCCTGATTAAACGTTGCCGTCCCGTTTATTTTCATCATTTTGCAGATATTTTAAGAGTTTTTCAGTTGATTTAAAAATGGTACAGTCAACATCATCAGTCACGTCTGTTTTGTATATATGAATTTATTTAGGACACAGAAGATTTAAAATATCTCTTCTGTTCGTCCTTTTGCACTGTTACAAGCGTATTTTTCTTCTTTAAATACTGATTCCTCTGCATGTGTGGACAAGGGTCATTGCCATTCTTTATGTTAAGTATTTGGAAGAAGGTGGCAAACCAACAAGTGGGTTACCTGATGTTAAGCGACAGACGCGTTGCCTACTTTTAATGGATAGAGGAGAGGATTCCTTATCCCTTTCCATCCCCTTCCTATACTATTTTTGATATTGACAATTACTATAGAATGGAAAGGTGGAAGGAAGACTGAAATTAGGCCTCCGGCTCTTCACTTTTCAGACTAAACGCAGGAGCTAACTTCTACTCGTACTTAACGCCTATCTTCTGTAGTAGTATTTCACCGGTCGAGCCGGCCCATTCGTGCAACAGATGTTGTTGTTGCGGGCTCTACCACTGTTAAACGTTATTCTTCTTTAACATTACCTTCTGTTTCTACTTACAATTTTTTGTATTGCTTTGCAAATTAAAAAAAAATTACTCTACATTTCTTTAAAAAAACTTTAACAAGTTATCCTTTCACTATCTATAGTAGGATATTCTTATAACTTGCAACAAGGACTTAACATGCCGTATTAAGTTAGGCGACACTTTATTGTTTTACTTTAGTGTTAAGTACTTAAAAAAGGTCGACGTTTTATAATCGCGCTACGTGCTGAAATTTTCATTCGCGAAATAAATTTTGAAAACTCCGTCGCTAGTATTCAATAAACGTGAAAACTATTTCGAAGTTTTCAACTATACGCCTGAGTCTAACAAGTTATGTGAAAATATTTTTCAAAAACATTAACAATCATAATTGTATACAGCTCCATTGTTTTCCGTTTCACAATTCTGAATAGATGCAACATGACAACAGATGCATGGAGCTGATTTAAATTAAATAACTCTTGTCCGTTATACTGCAGTACGTACATTGCCCGCGTGTTTGTATGCTAATAAGATGCCTATTTGTTGTGCGCAATATTATGCAAATGAGTGGTAACATTGTGGAATACTGCCCCGGGGTCTATGACATTTATTCTATGAAAAAAAAATACAAATATTTTATATAATAAATGTTGAGTCACATTTTCATTCATTGTGATAACTAAATTATACAAATGTGCGTTTCGCTTGTAACCCAGAGGGGTAGGCAGAGATCACGGATTTCCATTTGGCATGATTACACCTTATTCACTTCATCTACATCTACGCATACATGCTCGTCGGTTAGGGGTACTCCTTACATCTCCTTGCTTTAGTATGTCACTTATCTGATCGATATAATTTAAAATATTGTCATAAAAAAGAAACGGTTTGGTAAAAAGTTCGTTAGGAATTTATTTTTGATTCTTTGGTAGGTAGATCTCTAACAAGTTTTAACTTGATGATACAGGATGGATCAAAGTTCCATAGGCGTTTAGTTTAGCTTTAAATAACTTCACATTTCTTAAAGTTGTTTATTCTAATTAACGGATAGTTTATGTAGCTTTATAATTTTCTTTTGATATAATTACAGTGGCAATTTGCTGTTGCCAAACGCCGCAGAGACGGTATTAAAATGCCATTAGCGCGGGCGCCATATTTCACGTTTATGAATACGCCGCGCGGTGGCTGGGATTTAACATTCAATTTATGTATCGAACGCGATTTAAAAATCTCTATTGAACGTTATACAGCATTTATAGAGTATTTTTAAATATTATGAAATAGATGCGACAGTAAATTGTATCAAATACTAAACTGTAAAATAAAATGTTAGAAAAACCTAGTCCTTTTTTCTCTTTATATCTTGT
Source organism: Papilio glaucus (assembly GCA_000931545.1). NCBI lineage: Eukaryota > Metazoa > Arthropoda > Insecta > Lepidoptera > Papilionidae > Papilio > Papilio glaucus. The sequence continues at coordinate 158,347 of JWHW01046399.1, forward strand.
AATAAGGAAATGATGGGAGGGGGAAGAAGATTTGACGGGGAAGGGGATGGATAGAAATAGGAAATTTCCTTTTTCTGTTTATCACATCCTATGTTCACTAAAGGTATCCTATGCTCATTAAACTTACACAACACATCTGCAACTCATTTGTTTCAGATGCCTATGAGTAGCGGCCGCTTCATGTTGAGCGAACAGAACATTTGAGATCTTCTTTTATTTTAAAAATAAAAACAATAATATATTAACTGATATAAATGTTTTCAATATGCACCGTTTCCTATCTCACTTGCGTTAGTGGAATGGAGACTGTAAAACGTTACCGAAGTTATACGATGCTATAAATTAAACAGTAAACTTGAAATTGAATGTTGTAATAAAAATAACATTCCAGTAGTTCCCAGAAGTTGTTTGTTTGTTTCTCAGAATATCAACAAAGAAAAAATCAACAAAGTGCGATTTGGACTTGCGCACGAAGGGTCCCGTATCTATAAAAACGACAAAAAATCATATCTGTTGTATGGGATTACTTAAATACTTTTTTGTTCTGTTTTTCAGTATTTGTTGTTATATCGGCAACAAAAATACATCAAATGTGATCTGAAATTAAATTTCAACTGTCTAACTATCACGATTTATGAGATACAGCCTCGCGACAGACGGACAGACACACAGACGGACGGACGGAAAGCGGAGTCGTTTCATCCTTTGGGTACGGAACCCTAAAAAATAAAGTATTTATTTTTCAACATTAAGAATTGACTCCCAGTGTCTCTTATAAACTTATACTCTCATCTGTTAAGACAAAGAGAGCAGGAGGGAGTCAAGGGAGAAAGAAGAATCCAAGGCCTCTTACAATTTAAACATATAAGAAATTAGCGGTGACGTGTTAACAAAATTAAATAAACATTAAACTATGTTTGTAGATGGGTATTTTTGTTTGTTTGTAGACACACGTAGTGTTTAGGGCATGGTATGACGTGGTGTATATGTTCTAGGTCTTTGAGAGCTACAGATTTCCTTTACAATAAAATCCTAAATTTTAACAAAGTTAATAATTTCATTATTATTGAAAAATTGGCATTGATTTGTAACTGAAAATATCTGCACATTGAAAATTAGATGCCCTTAGACATGTTCGAGCTTAATTCACGGCACAGTGACGTCTTAAGACTTGGCAACCCGTGTTCTAATCCCCTCAAAGCAAGTAGGAATTTATACTCCGCTGAAAAACATATTCTCAAGTGTAAAACATAATTTTGCGAGCTTTTATTAAAAGCTAGCAGCCCGCCTTGGTTTTGCAAGGATAACATTATATTCGCGAATATTTCTTTGCTATAATAATATTCTAGGTACCTGTTTATTACATCTTCGACGCTCATCATGATATTTTAGGCAATTTACTCAAACTCTTAATTAATGATATGTTCAAACCTCTGTCTAATGGTCACCGCATGAAAACCCGTTCAGTAATTTTGAGTACATATTTTTTTTTGTGACTGACTTGCCACTGTTTGCCTGGAAGAGGCATCTACAGACTCACCGGGTTTGAGGCAGCAGAGCGCAGTAGGCGTATAGCATTAGCCTATTTAAGAGTAACTTAGCTCAAGAGCCAAGAGGGAGCCTCGGCTCGGGCCGTTACTTTATTTATTTTACCAGATTGGATTGAATACATTGCGGTCAGACAGATAGACGCGACTTTTTCTAACATGTAGTAAGGACGACCTCTTAACCTAGAGGTCACAGTAACGTGATGTTGGTACGGTTTCTCAACAATTCTCAACTTTGTCAAAATAGTGTTTGTAAGATTTCTTTTCGTGATCAGATTCAGATCATGTTTTAAGTGTGGAAGTTGTCATATGTCATATAAAAAGGATTTATTCATTCGATAAAACTTTTTAAAAATAAAATTTATATCGATGTTCCTTTCTATTTCGAAAAAAAAACAAATGAGTAAATTTTTCTTTTATTAAAAACAAATCAAATTGTACCGAGCAAATAAAACTAAGCAATTAAAATGGTTCGACCTGAAAATGTAAATTGTATTTCATTAATTTACTCTGACTGACGAAGACCAGGGTTGAGTTAATATTTTATTTATTTATTTGGTATATCAACAGTTATTATTACATATATATCACAAAACAAAATTACAACAATACTTTATTCGTACAATAACCTATTATAGATATACACATCATTGACAAAGATAATTGACGACTTATCTCCGCAAATCAATGAATCTTTATCAATACAAATATATTAAAATTGCATGACAACATACACAAAACAAAAGTAAACTAAATAAAGGAAAAATACAAATGTATTACTAAACAATTACGCTTGTGACTTCAAATAATTTAATTCTCTAGCTAGGCGCAACTAGTCACTAAAAGATAATTACATATAGCATACTACAAAAAGGTCTATATTATCAATCATGTTAAATAAGGTTCAGCTTATGCTGGACAGGATCGTCGGTTAAATTAAAATGTACAGCGGGTTATACGCGGTACAACTAGTGTATGCATAAATATGTGCGACTTCATTAAATATTAAAAATCTATTTATAAGTACTTACTTATACTTACAAAAAAACTGGGTTAAGAGTGTTTTGAACCAACAGATTGCAGTTTTAGTACATCGCTTAGGTAGGTTCGAGTGAGAGAAATTGAAGCTGAAATGCGAGGCGACAAATAGTGGTTGTAACTGACGATAGATGTCCGTTCGGGTGCTGTACTCGAGAGGCTAATTGTGCTGCAGCGAGCAGAGCGCCGGCAGAGGTCTGTCACATTGCATGAAAAGTCGATATGGCGACGGCCTAAAATAAAACGAACGTTTTGTACTTATATGGTCCTTCGATCCGGATATATTTACTAACATGGTCCTTCGATCCGGATATATTTACTAACATGGTCCTTCGATCCGGATATATTTACTAACATGGTCCTTCGATCCGGATATTTGGCTTAATTGTTTTTGTAAATCGATCGACATAATTGATTTTTTAGATCTGGTTAGCGCTGGATATAAACTGGTCAAGCTCAACGGTGGTCCTTCTACTATGTTAGAAGAGAGTTACTATGAAGATAAGAGAATGATATTTTTGGGAACTAATTTATTTATTGCTTTTAATAAATAATGAAAAAAACTGCGTATAATTTTATTTTACTAAAGAAAATACTCCATATATCTAAAACAGGATAAGAAAAAACGTGCATTTGTGAATGAAGACCTCTTTCATGCAGCTATGACTGTCATACTCCGGCTACTAGAAGTAGCATTCACTATGTTGTAATTCAATAATAAATGAAAAAAAAAACCAACCAAGTACGAGACGACTCGCACACGATCGGTTTCTTACCATTTCCGTACCATTATCTATAAAAACATGTTTGTTGTATGACAGACAGATGAACAGCAGAGTCTTAGTAATAGGGTCCCGTTTTACTCTTTGGGTTCGGAACCCTTCTACATGGAACACACATGTTCTTTGTCAAATTTACATACAGTTTCATATTATTTACATAAATAAAAGCTATTTATACAAAATATACTAGTGTTATTAATATTTTTACAAGGTACCTCTGTCGCCTGGCTTTTAATACCTCTAGGGTTCTTCGCACATGGCGACATGAGCGGCTCTTCAGCAGCCTGAAACCTACTTCTTACTAACGAGTAAAATACTAAGCGGAAAAACAGTTTTGTTTATTTTATTAAGGAACTATAAACGAATAAATGTGACATTTAGGCCATAATTTTGTCCTAAAATATGTCTTCTTTTTTTAGCGTTTTATAGATCTTCTGCTTAGTAAGCATAACATAAGCACTTGTTATACATTAAAGTACAAGTTTTTTTCTGTAACGCTTTGTATAAATTATTGAAACACTACAGTGTTATGCAACTACTTACGTAAAACAAATAATTTTACAACAATATTTTAGGCGTCAATTGTGAGAGGGGTTTGTATGTAGGAAAAATAAGTTGACAGAATGTTTTTTTATATGAGGTCGGCACACTACGACGGTAGTCCATATCGTAATAGGTTTTGGCTTTAGTTTATTTACGGCCGCCTGCCTGACGGCAACCGTCCTCGGGCATTGTATATGAAATATTAGTAGATCATTGAAAATAATTTACAAATATTTCTTTTAAACGTTCCCAAACAAGATTAAGCTTGGTTGGAAATGTTTCATGACATTAGTCGAATGGCGGATTCGAACCCACGACCATGATTCACAGTCCGTACCCTTAACCATTACGCTATTGGCGCTCCAAAGCAAAGTGAACTTCTTAAAGAATAAAAAATAAATGCAGTGCATTTTAAAAGGTTTTTGGAGTTGCCACAGGTGGCAAGGAACCGGTCTAAAAGCCCTTTAAAACTTGCGACTGCGTAACGACATGCATAAGCTCTCTCAGATCATCGACCTCTGTGCCAAGACGCTAAGTTAAAGTAAGATAGGATCGCGTACACACAAAACAAACTTTAATTTCTTAATAACTGTCTACTTTCCGGTGTTAATATCGGTATAGCGTCTGATGAATGAATTCCAGTCCAGTACTCATCAAGTTGTTGACGAGTATGAAACAAACTACATAATGGTTGAACTTAGCACAGAAATTGGAATCTCGGAGTAGCGTTCGGTAGGAATACTTCATTGTGCTAATTACTGAATTAACGACGTGTGACGTGTACCGTATTATCATGTGATTTATGTATAGATTCATTATTACCCTGAAATAATTCCAGAGGAAAATGTGCCTGCGAAAAATTGCTACACAAATTTACAATGGGCAGGTTTTGGATGAAAATTGACACAGTGCTCATAGGAAGGATGGCCTATGGAACCAAAAAGTTCCAGAATGAGTGCTATGTATAGAATGGCGCAGCTGCAGGTATCCTAGAAGGTATATCTATGATTCGTTCAAAGTTTCTTGAGTCCTATGGAATAAATTGGTTCTTAGGATATTGGTTTTTGAGCGTATGTACGACCATTTTATTGTGACCTCCCGAATCCTAAAGGGCTTAAATGATTTTGAAGGGCATCATTAGATTCCTATTCTTCCCCGGAATGTCAGTCATTTGTTTTTTTTAATGAACTTGTTAATGAATGAACCCTTTTATGATTTTAAACTTGTATTTTGATTCGTTGCAAATATGGCACCTGATTCCTAACAGACGCATAAATCTCGTCGGCCATGTGTCCTCCTCTTTCGTGTATGTTTTGACACCATGCTTGATGTATGGTTGAATGACACTTACAAAAGCAAAAATAAATAAATAAATATGCGCTCACGCCAGTAACCCAGAGGGGTAGGCAGAGATCATGGATTTCCATTTGGCGCGATCCTGGCACACCTCTCTCGCTTCTTCTACATTCATCTACGCATACATGCTCGTCGGTTATGGGTGCTCCTTTCTGTTCTCCTAGGGCATCCCCTACCAACACTGCCACTCACTTTTGCTACATAAATTGGCATTTAAAAATGTTAGTTCTAAATTATTTTGTTATATTATGTAATTGTCTGCTCTGTTTACCTGTATATGTATGTATATACACAGTCCGGACCCGGAAACTTTGCCGATGCGTCCCCATGCCGAGTTGCGCTCGCCTACTATGGGAGAGGGAATCGGCTTTTTTGTGGAAGAATGTGGCAAACGAACAATTGGTTCGCTTGACGGTAAGTGACCGCTACCTATAGACATCCGTGACATGCAAATGTGTCGCAAATGATTTGCCTACCTTTAATGGACAGAAGAACAACAATATTGCCTTTTTCCATTCTTCCCCTCCCCGTCCAATCCTCTTCTTCCTATCCTACCCTGATTAAAAAAGAACTAAAATGAAAGAGTTGTAAGTTGCTGTAATAAACGGCTTTTTTAAGTTCAAACGACTGCAACACTTTCAATTTATAAGTACCTACATATGTATGCTGAACATTTATCTTCTAGAAGTTGAATATTTCAGCACTAGAGTGACCATTACTGTGAAACGTATCTAGTATTTTACGTTTAAAATGCCGTTAGCAGTTACGTTCTCGAATACCGTTGTTCCCAACTGCAAGTGGAAGTTTTAAAGTAGATTTTTCTGAAATAACACACTAACGTATGTACTCGTTTATCTATTTTATTACTCATACTTATAAAGAAAAAAGATTTGTTAGTTTGTTCTAGATAAACTCAAAAACTACTGAACCTATTTTAAAAATCATTTAACCAATACAAAGCTCTATTAGCGAGTAATCCAGACTATATTTTTTGATGCGAAACATCTATTGGCACGCTTTGGCAGTAAAATTGACTAGAAATGACAGCAAACGGCGTGACGCTCTAATGGCGTTACGTCCCTTCTATTTCAAAGACTCTCTCGTGTGCGTGTGCGCCCATACTAATTTCTATTTATAAATAAGTATATCCTGTAATTATTACTTATTATTAATTATAATTGAAATAATAAGTAAAATATATTGATTTTTATTACATAACATTTTCTGTTGTATTATTTTATTGCATATTTTAATTTGTTTATGTTTATTAGAAATTAGAATATACACTGTAATCAGCTGGGCGTCCCGAGATAGACAACTTTTTTTATCTATATACCCAAAAGTAGCTGGAGTAGGTTGTTAGTAAAAAAATAAATTCTACGAGTATATCTAATAAAAACTATATTGTACAAATTAAAAAAAATGTGTACACTGGAGTTTAAAGTAGGCAAAGCTTGTGTCCTAAGCTTTAGTGCAAAATTATCTAAACTACCACCAGAAACACAGACACATCGCGTCTGGGTTATGTTATTATTATATTTTGGCAGGAAATAGACTATTTAAAGAATGCGAAAGAAATGAGTGGCGGATACAATTTTCTCAGCACGTATTCGGTACACCGCGCGTTCGCTGATACAGCAGGCTGTGGCCTCCTGAGAGCGGCCAAATAAATTTTTCTACGTCTTGAATCAAGCCGACAAGAACAACACCTTAGAGGGTAAATACATACTTGCAGAATTTTTTACAAGCGTATAGAGTCTACACAATGTGTTGGAAAATATCTCATTTTCATTTTATTTAATTTACTAAATTCTTTTTAATTTAAATATATAATATTAAAAATGTATAACCTTTTTGTAGAAAAGAAGCGAGTGAGTGGAAAAGGATAAGTAATGGAAGCTGACCGAACTATAAAAATTTAGTCTTCAGCTAAAAAGAATTGGTGACTCGTTTTCAGAAGTTATTATGAACCTAACAAACGATATCTCAATCGATGCCCTTTATAATAATTTTACAAAATATTTCGAGGCACTAGAATTCTATAAACTATGACTAAGTCTGGGATTTCATTTATTATATTGTTACAAATACATTTTTCGGCGCGCCGCCGACGTCTACGATCTTATCAAATAATGGATTTTCAGGCGGAAGTTATTTACACTGCTCGGCATTTCATTTATTACAGATGTATGAAATTGGATGAATAACGCTAAAGCAATTTTAGCCTACTAAATACTCCCAAAGTCGGAACTGCATAAACTGCGTCAGACGAGTGCAAGTCATCGCCAGGGACTGAATACTTATTTGCGCAATTAGAATCTTTGGCGGTATGTTTGCCTGTGACCTGGTCCACGTTCTAAAGCAATATAATTTTATAGTAGCATAATTGATAAAAAACAAAACACAAAATACTTGAGCACTTTCATAACACAAGGGGTGGGCAGAGGTTATAGATTCCCATTGGACATAATCATGGCACACCTCACTCGTCTTTTGCTTTTATACATTGAGTTATGATGTATTAAACGGTTCTGTTACTATAATCCAAAGATTCCAGTGTTTCAATATTCCAATATGCCAACACTCTTTTTCGAATGTTTCATTATGCCAACATGCCAATATTCCAACATTTAATGTACCAACATTCCAACATGCCATTACTTCAGTGTTCCAATTCCAATGTTCCAAGAATTCAATATTTCAATATTCCATTTGTCTAGCATGACAAAATCCATCATCGTACTACTCGATAATTCCATTATTTTGTGTCGTTGTGCAATCATACCTCCTTCATCTTTTGTAGCTGTATCCGCGGCCACAGTTTGTGGATTATATCCACGACGTATGAAAGGCTACTATAGTATCATCTGCATAACAAATGATACTTTTAGCTAGAGTAAAGCGATCCGCAGAATTGCGTCATATGCGAGATTCTACGAACATATTTATTTCCGTAACGATCCCAACGGAACTGAGAGAACGGCCGATGGCGCTTAAAGATCTTAAAGCCACGTATTTAGGACGTAGCGTGTGTACTGGACTGATAATCAAGGCAATACTTGGGGAAGATATATATCTAATAATAAACTTGTTTGGAAATTATTAAATTATTCGTAGAACAGATTTATTGGAAGCAAACATATAATAGTATAGTTTTTATTTTAGTTAAATCAATTGTTACAGTATAGTAAAGTGTTGGCCAAAGGCTCCATCGACCTTCCTCCAAATTATTTCCTGGAGAAGCATACACATGTTTTATTTAGAGGGTAACAACTTAAGTTATGGGAGTCCCTGTTATCATTTCTTCATGTCACGTTCTGCGACAAACCGAACACAGCGCCGAAACATGGTACCCGTGAGAGCCGCTCCGGATTTAATATTCTGTGACAACTCTATGCCGAAAACAGCGCAATATTGCAAGGTTCATATGTACCAGAAACGTACAAACAGCTTATTCAAGTTTTCATAATTAATATAACTTAATTTTAAAGAAATAAAAAAAAAACATTTTTTTCGTGTAATGCCTAATTACGTCACTAGATAGCATTATTTGATAAATTGTTTAAAAACGAAAATCAAAAAAGTATCTTTTGTGATTTTAATTTGCACCTAGATGGCGTTATTCGCAATCTTAAAAAATCGCAAATCCTGAAAATCCTGATAATGGGACGAACTATTTAAATTATTACGAAGATAACTACGAAGATAACGTCAGATACCAAATGCACATCTAATGGTTAGTGTTACTTGTAGGCTATATTCAATATTATTAGTATGCATACTACATTTTTTACCATTTCATTATCTGTAATATCAGTTATCAGAATCTACTCAAACTAATTTAAAAAGACTGTAGTATTTATTTTTACGTAAAAAACAAACTTTTTTCCTTCACATGGTTCAGGGGAAATATTTTTATACATACATCCCACATATGTTATATTCCGAGCGCTGGGCGCCGTAGTATCGCTCTGTCACGTCACGTGCTGCCTCAAACCGAACAAAGCGATACGTTGTAAAATATGGCCTACGCGAGACTACACTGCATACATTCTTCGCCTACACACACCAAAAACATCCTGACACAGTATTGCCTTGTTCTTTTATTTCAAAGGAATTATATTTGTTTGCTTTACAGTAGTCGTATGCAGAAATGTAACGTTTTACTTTGGTAATAAGGATTACTTATCAATCTCTCGAAAAACGGGTTGGAATCATTTGGCGGCCAACTTCCGTCCTCTATCACGAAATCATTTCCACAGATTGTACAGCGAAGGGAAGTACCGAACTACTACCGGAGCTAGTGCTTAAACTAAGACCTTTAACTGCTTTACACGACACGTAGACAGACTATATGAAAATCGCACTGAATTGTTCCCGTCCTACCCTGTCACCGGGACCTCGCGTCGACAGTACCCTTAGTTTCAGACCTAAGTTGGCTGACGCCGACTCCAAAAATAAATTTAAGAATTAATTCTTATGTTTAATTGCGTAAAACTATTTTAACATTGTAGTGCATTTGTTATTTTTGAATATATATGTTTTTGAAGTCGTTTTTGTTTTTATTTAATTGCCCAACAGTTTGGGCTATGCGTTGATATATAAGTCAGACAGTTTCTTCTTTTATATATAAATAAAGTATATAGATATATAGAGTTAAAAAAGTTTGAGATTAATTTTCCTAAAATAGGATTCAAATTAATCCTTTAGGCACAATGTTACAAGAGCTTCATTGAGCCCTGAAACTAGATCCTTTCGTTTCAAAATAAAAAGAACAAAGCTATTGATTGTAAACATTGGAGGTGTTAAACACAATTAGGATAATTGATCGGCAGCGGACCGTAGCGGAGTCCTGACCTCCTGACAGTTGCTAATGACAGTCTCTAAACAAAACGGCCGGATGGTACGCCCCCCGTACCCTTACCGCGTACCCTTCCAGGAAAATATTGTTTCCCCTTTGAGGGACCTCAATGGGGCGTGAAAATGAGAAAGTGAAGTAATTAAGGTTATAATTTATTTTAGGTGTTATGAAATGAAATAAAAATTGTCACGATCTTAGTAGAGATGTGACGATATTAAAAGAGTTAACGACTACTTGAATGAGTGAATTTTATTCACGACGTGACTTTGTAGAAATATTACAGCAAGTCATATGTTAGGTTAATTGAAGCGAAATACTAAATGTTTGCAAACGGTTCAAAGCAAAATTGCTCTTTACAGCGCTTTGGTACGCAGTCATCTCGAGTATGGATCTGCTGTTTGGAATCCATTTTATTCTATACACACACAGCGCGTCAAAAGCATTCAACGGACGTTTACCAGACAATTGGCGTTCACCTGCCCTCTCGCATCGTATATATTAAATATTTAATAACGTTTGTATTCTTTTCGAGTAATTATTGATATATAAAATAAATCTGTATTTCTGTTTTTTTTTCTGCTTATGTTAACTTCAGATTTAAAACAATTTTTTGAGATAAATTACAACTTGTATTAGCAATCGATACACAACTACAGCATTTTCTAATCGAATAGTACACAGACTAAATTCATCTCGTAGCAAGATAACGATTGCGATTCCCCGCACGCTAGATTATCTGATTGTCTGTGGACGTACATTGTGGACGTTTCACACGATAGCGGAAGTGCTGCCGTGTGACAAGTCGTGTCTGTGACGTTTCAATTTGGAACAGACACCAAGAGTGTTGGAAGCACTCTGGATCTTGATACTTTAGACGGTTTTATATGTTGTTATTTTTTATTGTTACTAATATTATTTGTACTAATATTACAAAGTATTATACACATACTAATGAAGTGCGATATAAGGAGTACACGTAGCCGACGAGCATGTTGAAGAAGTGAGATAGGTGTGCTAGGATCATGCCAAATGGATATCCATGATATCTGCCTACTCCTCTGGGTTACGAGCATGAGCGCATATTTATTTATTAGTTAACTATTATTATTTATTTCTTTAATAAAGCAATGTATGTGAGTACAACCTGTAAGTGCTTTTGAATTGCAAATAATAAAAACTTACGACGATATCATAGTAAGTTGTTTCAGAATATCATTGACTTTAGCATTATCGTGTCGTTACATTTTATCTATCCACAATAGCGTCGGTATGTGAGCTGAGGGGATATTTCTAAGCAATTTCACATGAATCAAAAAAATCACATGGCTCAAAGAGAATGTAAAACGAGTGCTTTTCTTAACCTATTTCTTGTAAGTCTTTATTAAAACTTAGATTTAGACTGTAATCATTTATTTGACTTATTCTCTTGTCTAAATATTAATTCATCTATTCAGTTATCTTAGTCCTTAAAGTTTTACTGCCACAAATATCGCTTTTTTGAAAACAAAAATATAATATACTATGATTTAATTCTTACTATATATACCTTCCGAAATAAGTTTTACCACTTGATGTTCAGTAACCGAAAGTGAACAGATGCCTTGTCAATATTGGTCTACGAAAGTGGAAAAGGAGAATAAAATCAGTATGACGATACGCAAAAATAATAATACCACTACTTCAGGTCGGTATTCTGTGAGATCATGATACCTCTCCAATTCAACATGCTGCTACAAAGACAAAATAAGGTGATACAGAGAAAAAATAAGGGTGGTGCACAGGCAAAATACGGTGATTTAGAGACAAAATAAGGTATGAAGACAAAATATGATAATGTCTATTATAAGGTGGGATAGACATAATAGGGTGTATGCATCGTGGATGCTATGCGAGCCTAATATTTAGTCAATTTTAAATTCAGTATTGACGTTGATCAATAGTCAGTTGTAAATGAAAAGAAATGAAAAATTGAAAATGAAACTTCCTCCATATATTTTTTTCAGGAAGCTGAAGAAGCGTTTCATTTCAGCGAAAAAGATTTCAGAAACAAAGCTGCAATTATTCCGTTCTGATTCGCAATACATCGAAGCCTGATAGTATAGCAGAAAAATATTTGGAAATTTTCACTATAATTAGTGAACCATACAAGATGCTTGTTCATTCATTGTGATTTTAATATTCAGCTACCGATTTCTTCTCTACCTATAGACTTTTTAATAACTAGTCGTGATATTTTTACTAGACATTTACTAAAGCTATGTCGGTTTAAGTTGAAAGGTTCGACTTTCAGCTTGTACCAAAGAGTTTCAGCTCAGAATACTGCTTAGAATTGCGAACTAAATAATGGTAGAGGTTGACTCTACCATTGAGGAGGAGGAGGGGGAGGAGGAGTTTCTCGCTCCTCGACTGGGGAAGATCGACCGGCAATTTCTACTTTTGCGCTTCATCTAATGATGTGCTAATATTTTTCTCTCCCGAGGACTGTAATCGAGCCTACGGCACCTCACTCATCAGGAGAAACGCAGAAGCATACTTCTACTTTACGCCTGTTTTCAGTGAGGTCGTGGTATTTCACCGGTCGAGCCAGCTTATTCGTGCAACAGATGTTGTTGTTGAGGGCTCTACCACTGTCCTAATGGAGTATAGTATTAAAGAAAAAGTCTATCTTTATCTAAGTTTATTTAAAAGAAGTATCATTGTTAAGTAAAGTAAATTATAAAGGGAATGGCGTGTTAACAGGTTCGTTAGTAATTCATTCGTTGCTTGCGGTCGGCGAGCGGTTAATTGTAAATAACGTTGTAGTGGAATAGAAAAACTCGTCGCCGCCCCCTGGTGAATAATTGAAGCACTAAGATAACTCGGCGTTTTAATAATAACGCTTTTAAAAATGCGGTTAGGCGCGTAAACTGCGCCATTTTTTGGTTTAAAAATATTTTCTGGTAGAGTTTGTTGAACACCCTATTCAGACGAAATGCAGAATAAAATCAGGACACTTTCGCAGAACGGATGGACGATGGGTGTAAAAGGCTGAAGAGTCCCTGGTCGAAGCAGTCGTAAGCCTTGCTACAAGATGAAAGATGAATCGGTCACTAGCCAATGCTGCTCTGGTGGTCCACTGTTCACTGTCAGACGCTTATGTCCGCAGTGCAGTCCCAATGCCCATAGATAATGATAACCAGTGTATTGTAGACAGCACTCAACGGCAGATTTCAACTTTTGCACACAATTTATATACAGGATATACCGAAATGGATGTCCAATACAGGATGTGTACAACGGAATACGTTGGCAAAAATATGATGATTTAACTTAATTTAACCGATATACAAAACATAAAGTTTATGGACTCTCTATAACGCTTTGTTATAGAAGAAGGTGGCAAAAGAGTAAGCGTTTCACGCGATATCAAGCAATTGCTACCCATATGTATCTGCAACAAGCTAGTTGGTTGTAGATGCGCTGCCTTCATTTAATGGACACAGGAGGGGGTAAACAGAAAAAACGATAATTCCTTTTCCTATTCATCCCCTCCTCAATCAAATCCTTCTCACTTCCCCATCTTTTCCTTATTACAAATGGATGGGAATAAGATGGAATACAAGTAGGCCTCCGGCACCTCACTCATTATACGAATCACAGAGTACTTCTACTTCACGCCTGTCTTCTGTGACGTCGTGGTGTTTACCGGCCGAGTTGTTGAGGGCCTTACACTCTGTTCAATTAATTGTCTAATTTTTATCATAATGACTCTCTTACTGCTACAAAAATAATACTAAGATCCGTGTTATTTGTTAATAGATGAGGGGGATAAATAAAAATGATGCATTCGTTGTCCGCAGGTGTCATGAGCTACCTGATATATGATGTTTACGTAACGCCCAAGGAAATTGAAATCGTACATTTCGTATAAAAGCAATTATTTACTCGAGTTAATGCCTTTTATTTTTGTTATTTCAAGAATTCTATGGCTTTGTAAGATTATATTGGTTACGGCTTCAATACCGTGCGTTTATTATCTTAACAATTATTTAACTTAGATTAAAGAAAGAAACTAGCATTAAAGAAATTTATTTAAGAAACGTATAAAAAATTAAACAATTTAAAAAATACATTGCTAAAATCAGATAAAATAACACTATTAAATAATTGCAATCGAGTTATCACCAGCTATGTAATTTTACACAAAAAAAAAGCGCATGCCTGAGTTCGAACCTAAGATCTACAGTTCGTAAGTCGGGGCCTATACCACTGGGCCACCTCTCTCTCTCTCTCGGCGAGGAGGCCTGCATCCCTGCAGTGGGGAAACATATTAAAATGGAAGATTTATTATGTAATTATAAAATTTTACAAATTGTTTTAAATAAATACGCATATCAATAAATAGAATGAATCAATTGAAAAAAACCTAATAATTGTACGAGCCTTCGTTGATTTTTCTATCAAAAAAATGTACAGATAAATGCTTTAAGAGAAAAATCAAATATAAAACATTATTAAAATGAATAATTTAACGACTTAATCAAAATGTTAATTACGCCGCGCTAAAGAAGCTTTCACAAATTAATTTGCTATCGCACCTCGTAAAGACTTAAGTACGAGTTATGCTGATTAAAAATATTTGAATACTTTTTACTTTAACTTAGTAATCGTCAATTAAACTCCAAACTAGTGTGCCACTTAAATTGGAAGTTTATTTTTTATGTGATAAGGAAGAAAATTTGTTTACTAGTCGTTTATTATATTATATTATTA
>JWHW01046399.1:196304-209140 GCA_000931545.1 Papilio glaucus
GTGGTGGTGGGGGAGTGGTTGTTGTTGTTGTTTTCACTTCTAACGTCAGTCCTCAATGACCGTCAATGTTTTCTATTATAGAAGAAAGGGGAAAACGAGTAACGGGTCGCCTAAAGTTTAGTGATCACCGCTGCCCATGATTTGTTCAGCAACGTAACACCAGAGGAACTACATATGCACTGTCACCCTCTCGGGAAAAGGGATATCACTGAAGACATCACAAGGCACAAAGTTACGCGCAATCCACACAGTATTGGAATGCCAACCATAGAGAAGTTGTGTAGAACTCTGTTGTCCTACGACGAAATTCTTTTTCTACGAGAATATTGCTGTGACCTCATCAAACTCTCATGTTATGGTACACGAGGTAATATAATATAACAATAAACTTTAATTATGTGGGAAAATTAAAAAACACTTACTGCCATTAATCTATTCCGATTTATTTTATTATGATAAAACTGAAGGAAGATAACATTAACTAGGTAAGATACGTGGCCGTAAACTTTGCCGTAAAACCAATATATACCGTAAAATGTATCGTAAAACTAAGATTATACGAGAGGGGAGATATTTGAGTCGAGGATTTGATTAAGATACTTTTCTCATACCTAAATTATGACAAATTATACGCATGATGGTCGATTATCATACGGTTTTATAAGCCCTCTAAATATTATCGACCCTTAGCTTCGCTCGGGTAGTTTCTCCATACAAACTTTCATCCCCTTTTATAGACCTTTAGGTGATGAATTTAGATTTTTAGTTCTCGCTTCCGTAGTAGGAGAAATATCTGCGTAAAACTTGAAGTCTCTATGCCGAGTAGTTGCGGCTATGTTGAAAAGACGAGTGAAAGAAGATTGGGAAGAGAGATTTATGTTGCGAAAGTGAGTGACAGTGTTGGTAGGGGTCGTCCTAGGCAAACTTATACCGATCAGATTAATGATATACTAACGAAAGGCGGTTCTAAGATGTATGCGTAAATACATGAATTTAGGAGAAGCGAGAGGTGTACCGCGATCTTGCCAAGTGGAAATCTGTTATCACTGCCTACGCCGCTGGATTAGGACATGATTGCATATAAAACAAATGTATTTACTAGACTATATAATGAAAGAATATGTAAAATATGTCGAGGATAGGCATAAAACTTAATGAACCCAGTTTTACAATTTCCCCGGTGTAGATAGAAAGGGATAGAACTATATACAATAAACAAAAAGACAACTTATTTGTCACACATATGGGAAGAAGCACGATCTCACAGAATACAGAAGTAAGATACAGGTATTTACGAAATGCTTATTTGGTCTGATAAATAACATGCCTCGTGTTTTATTTTCTTCTGTCCTAACTCCCTCACTTTTTCTTATATGGGTAGCTCCCTAGGGAATGCTGACGTCCTGACAGCTGCGGATGTCGATGGCTAGCTATGGTCCAGTTATTCGCTGGCTCAAATAAAACAACTGTTTATTTTGTCACAGCGGTAGAGTGTGGGTAAAAATGGAGCTATGCTGCAAAAATGAAAAGTGCAAACTGCGCACCGACGAAGTCTTATAATAAATGGATTTACAAATTGTGCAAGTACTAATAAGTTTTCATAGAACGAAAATGCGACCTGCGAACTATGTACTGTTTGCGTTGTACAAACTAAACTTGCAACTTTTATACGTCGTTTTGTTTGACATTTTATCCGCTTGCAATTTATTTACTGCCTTTTTCAATTTAATTTCTTGTTAAATTTAATGGAATACAATTAGTCGAATAAGGAAATTGAATTTTATCTATTCTGTATAACGGAGTAAAGAATTGTTTGTCAGAATTTAGCCATGGTCTTCTCTTGCGATTCTGTTTTTGCATCAGATTTATTTAAGTATTTGAACAAATATTAAACCAATACAACAAATACTGTTATCCTTTTTGATAGTAAAAGGTGATAATAATTTCGTAACATTTTACGATACAAAAGTTAAAAAGTTGTAATGAACGGTAAACAATGAAATGCTAGGATAATCGGGAAATTCATGATGCTACTTAATCTGTTAACTTTATGTGAACGAAGTCGTAGGCGTTTGCTAGTAAATAAACAGATCAGCTTCGGTCTGTTGCGTGAAGTACCGATAACTTAATTAATACGGTGGAGAGCGTTACCTCCCTCTACCGGCGAGCGGGTGTATCACCGGTTATAGATGTCTAGATTCATTCTCAGTCCTACCCAAGATATAAGGAATTACTGCTTAAAAATAAGTTCACATTACCTATCCTTCCCGGCACTTAACTTGTGAGGTACTGCGCAGAATTTGTTTTTTAGTTTTTTGTATGATAGTGTATATGCGCAAAGTTACTCTCACTACACTGCCATGTTACGTGCCTCTTACAATACTTAGGTTGACGGTGGAAGAAATCGTCATCTACTCTTAATAGATGGCCGTTTCATTTAGCTTGACCCTAAATTAATTATCTCTCTGCATAGCATGAAAAGTATTGAGAGTGTCGTCAGTTTTCTATACGCTTTTATACTTGAACGTGCTTTTCACCCCTTTCGAAACGTCGGATTTATTTGAAACGTTGCACACTTATCAAGGACTGATGAAAATAATTTATATAGTTTGTCCCATTATCCTTACTTATTTTTTAAAGATTGAGAATAACGCCGTCTAGGTGCAAATTTAAATAACAATTGATACTTTATGTAATGACAGTGCTTTTTTAGTATTTACAACTATTATCTTTTATGTTAAGAAATCGAGGGCATAATAAAGTAAAAGAGGGGAAAAGATGGGTTAAAATTGTCGCTTTTTGATCTCATTCACCAGATGGCTCCATATTATGCCGGTAGCCTGAGGTTGTAATGCTTCTTCCGCCGAGTTATCAATTCACACAACAAAAGCTTTAGGTTTTACTGTCTGACGAAATACCTTAAAGGAGTACCTCCTTGAAGGAGTACCTTTTGTCTCCTTTTCAGGGAGATCGAAAGTGGTGATATAAAAGTCGTAAATAATTTCCTGCATCCCTAACATTTTATTCTCTGTGACTTTAATACTCATAAAATTTACCTTCTACTTTAAAAATCTGCATGACTTTACAATTTTCGACGGAGTTCCAATTAGGAGCGGTAAAACTGCACGTCGTTGTCCGGACGGGAACATGCCTTCAGGATGTGCATCATAAATGTCTTTCTTGCGTGATGTAAAATTGGAATAAAAGCAATTATACAAGTACTGTATATTCTAGTAATACAGGAAAATTGGGTCATAATATTGGGGCCCATTTTCGAGAATGTGTTTTAGTTCGACTGACAGAAGGGTAATGTTTTTCACGTATATGTATGTGCGTTCTATTGTGACCTCTTGTAGCCTAATCGCGCTTAACCCGATTTTGAAGAGTGTCATTCGATTCATTTATTCTTCCTTGGAGTGTATAACAGTTTATTGGTTGTTTAAATTAACTGTTCCATTTCCAGCACCAATAATGGAGAAGTTAAGGAGCAAAAGGTTAGCATGTTGTAATAAAGACGGAAGAATGGCATGTGAAGGAGAGTTTTAGATATGAATGTAGAGGGATATGTCGGTAGGGGTAGGCATAAGAAAAGATTTTTATTTTTATTTATTTATTTACAACCATATAACACCATTACAGATATGATTCTAATACGATGCTATACATAATTTAAATAATAACAACAATACAAAGAAATAAAATTAAACACAATAAAAAGTTAAACACTTAAATTCACATCATTCTCCACACATTTGAATGCAGCCTCTGTGAACTTCGACTCGCTACAAATAAATATATCTATATCTTTAGATATGATATTTAATAGCCTTATGATATAGATAGATGGTTTGCGTGAAAGGTGACATAATTAAGAAGGGAGTGACGACTGAAATGACGGACGATAAATCGATTTGGAAGTCTGAAACTTGTTAAGCCGACCCCATATAAAACGGTAATAGGTCAGGATGATGTTTTAATATAAATTATCGACATTTTTCACCTCGTGATAGTTGGAAAGCAAGAATCTTCCCGGAATTTTAAAATGTAATGAAATCCATAAAATAAATTGTATTTAATGGGACATAGTTCCGTTAATGGAATATGCTCATTGCTGAAGTTGATATAATATTCTCAATTACTCGTATGGCGAGTGCACATTTATGCTGTGCACATTTCAAAATTATTTATGTTAATACCGCTTATGTATTCGACGTTAATTATTTTTTTACACAAAATATCGGCAAAAACGTTTTGCACCCTTGTATAAAAAAAACTCAAAATATCTTGTTGTTTAAAGTTGCACTGTGGTCTGTATATCTCACAAAATTATTCCAATATCTGCGGCATTTGCCAACCGATACGACATAGAGTCCTTTAAGAAAGGTGTACTCCCTTTAAGCGATTAAAGCATCTGCAGTTCGTCTAGTGTTGTGTATGTGATTGTAGGCTGCGAATACATGATATCAGGCGATCCTTTAGAAGGTTAAAGAGGAGAGGATTGTTGATCTAGATTTGTCACTCACTCAGGGGATGAAAAGTCCTGCAATCACGAACAGCTCTAAGCTGTTTAGGCAGGCCTTCCGCAAAATGAATCGATGATCTGTGGTCCGATTGTCAAGGTTGCGGAACCCCTCTGGTTCAAAGCATGGCGTCGATCTTGGTGACGATCAATGGGAGAAGCGTACGACTAACAGTAGACGACTATAGATTGAAAAGAGGGGTGAGGGTTGACGGTGTCATACTCCTTCCTATTGGATGTGACTATACTAGGTATGTGCGGGAATTCTGTCGATACTTTTAGATGCTTTTCTTGTTTGTTTATGTGTATTAAAATATATGTTCTATACCGTACAACTTTTTTTTTCCAATGAAATATTTTATTATAACATGATTTATTTTGTTTCGACATAACGTAGGGAATTGTAGCATTAACTATTTGAAATACGCCGCCGTAAAGTTTGTCGTAAAGGTAACGCGTACCATAAAATATGTCGTAAAACTCAGATTATGTCAAGGGAAGCTGTTTAAGTTAAGGGTTTGATTAGTTACTGTTCAAGTACAGGAACTTTGTTGTTCTTTTCTATTAACCAAAATGGATGCTATTGTTATATGCAATATCCTATTCAGGCTATAAAAATCTGCTCTCTATTTATTACTTGGGCGAGTTGGCAGAGGTCATCATAGGAATGTCCTAGGACGTCTATACGAACACATAACGACTAGACTGGGGACATACTGAACATATCGGCATTTAAAAATTTAAAATAGATTTATATAATGGTTTTAACAGTAGTAGAGCCCGCAACAACAACATCTGTTGCACGAAAGTCCTGGCTCGACCGGTAAAATACCACGACCTCACAGAAAACAGGCGTGAAGTAGAAGCACTTTGCGTTTTGTCTGATTAGTGAGGTGCCGGAGGCTTAATTTAAGTCCTCTTCCCCTTCCCACCTTTTCCTCATAAGGATTGGATGGGAACGGGAAGAGTATTGGACGGGAAGGGGTTAACAAGGAAAGGGAAATATCATTTTTCCTGTCTCCTTCTTCTGTCCATTAAAGGTAGGCAACGCATCTGCAACACATTTGCTTGTTGCGGATGTCTATGGGTAGCGCTCACTTAACTAGGTGATCCGCCTGCTCGTTTGCCACCTTGGACCAGAAAAAAAAGGTAAGCAACGCATCTGCAACAAATGGGAGGGGAGGAAGATTTTTCCGGGAGATAAATCGGAAAGGAAACATCATTTTTTTCTGTTTCCCCCTTGGCCCGTTAAACGAACGCAACGCATGTGCAACTCAGCTTGTTGCAGATGCCTGTGGGTGGCGGTCGCTTAAATGTAGAAGTGAAATAGAAGTCCTAGGATTGTGCGAAATGAGAAGCCGTAATCTCTGCTGGGTTACGGTGGTTGCTTAGTAGTCTCTATCTAGTAGAAAAGTCTCATCGTACATCAAACGGATAATTTTTACAACGAATAGACATTGCTCGTCTGTTCAGTACGACCAGACTTATACGTGCAAAGTAGCGTATGCGTAGCTCCTCATCACGTAGCACTTCACGGTTTTCTAAGTTGCACGTAGCGGTGTCTACGGCGTAGATCACCTACATCTACGTGTATGGTCAACGCAATTACCACTGGTTAGTCATTTTATACTAAATAATTATTACAGTTTTAGAATTATTCTAGTTGTATAAAATGATAATGCAACTCGTAAAACTTCGTTATATTTCCACTCAGCGAAATTACTTTAACTTAACGTTCAGGTTCAACTTTTACCATGCGATGCACTTTGTGCGCTGGTATAGTGACTTAAGTGCTGTTTTTAACTTTCATTTATGTGGTCCATTTAGTTTTTTAATAGATGATAGCAATGCGATAAATTGTTAGTTTAAATAACAGTTGTTCTTGATTTTATTATCTTAAAAATATATAGTAAAACCTGTAAGTGTTCGATATTTTTCAATGTAATTTAATAATATGTTTTCAAAAGCCTTTTTGTATGTTTGTATGTTGCATGTATCTAGAGATTAATTTCCTATAGATTTCAAAATTTCTAATTACTTATACACAAAAAACAACACCTAACATTATATAAATTTTAATTTATCTAGCTGAGTCCTAAGTTTTTTTCACATCATATTGTTTTAAGGAAATTAACTTAACGGAAGACGGAAAGCCTATAACATTGTTTAGAGATTAGGATAACAACCTTCAGCTCGGTATTTCCGACTAAGGGATTTTTCTCAATATAATTTCCGGAGATGGCAAATACAATAAAACGTCAACAAAATATCACCTCAATATCGAATTGAATAAAAGTCTACATCACTTGTCGTAAATTCTTAAGGCTGTATCTGAAAATATATTTTTTATCTATCCAATTTAACCAACGAGCAAAGAAAAAGCGGATAAAGTACATATTAAAAATTTATTTATTTATTTATTCATTTATTTATTTATTTTAGGGAAATTATCGACTACAATATGTGATACAGTAGTTAGCAGAGTAAATAGCGAAAAAGCCATTAACAAATTTCCACTTATAGAAACAATTTAAACTTATAGTAAGCACATACGATACAAATTATATTATATTTATATTAGTAATTAGATTGTGATCATTTTATGCTTGTTAAAAAACATGCTTTATAAAAAAAAAGTTAAAGTATTTCTGGGTTTCGTCTGGTGAGTGAGGTGCCGGAGATTTCAGTACTCTTCCTTTTCCCATCCTTTCCTAATAAAGATAGAGTTAGACAAGGATGTGATAAATGGGGAAATATATACTGTTTTCTCCTCTGTCAATTCAAGGTAGGAAATCTGCGACGCCTTTGCGAATGCGTATGGATAGCGGTCACTTAACATCACGCGACACGCATGCTCGTTTGCCACCATCTTCCATGAAAAAAATACTGACTCCTGATCTGAAGTATAAGCATTGAAGGATAATCTTTTAAGTTTTCTTCTAAGTTAAGTTCAAACATTTGTATGAATCGTCTGATATTTCAACCCCTATTAAATCGCTATCCTTCGAAATTATATTTAAATACCTAAATAAATATTGAATAAACATAGCTTTATCATCGTAACATTCTCTTTAAAATAGGTTATTGTTCTAGTGTTGTTGAAAAAGCATCCCATTTTTAAAGTGAACAAGAGCCAGCACGTAGTTATCTTTAGGTAAAATTACTTTTTAATTTCGACATTTGCAACAGTGTTACGCTTTCATAACTTTATTTGGTTAATCTTAATCTGAAATTAACTATTTTTTATTATCTTTATTGAGATAAAAATGTATGAACATTTTGATGCCAGGTCATATTATTTTATGTGAGCAAAAGATTAAGTGACTTTGAAATAACTGACGAGTTAAGATCGATTAAATTCGGAAGATATTTTGAATTCAAAATGTATATATGTTTAGCATGCCGTGACGTCAAAAGGCATGACGCTCCCTTTATGATTCTACTTCACCGACCCCCTGCGCGCCTTTGTTAATTTATCTACCACACACTGGAGAATTTTGTAAGAAGATTCCGCGTATAATAGCTTCGAACAGTAACACCTGACAAAAGTTATTATCAAAACAAGAAACATTAGCATAGCAACCGATATTATAAAGGTTTTATGTACTCTCGGAACAGTTTTATTTTTGGGATTTAATTTTCTACCCCTTGACAATGTCTGTGAAAAGTTTCATGATGTTGAATGAAAGCGCAAAAAACTAAGTCACGTAAGCATTTATAAGATTAATTATATGATTATTATAAAAAAAGGAAACGTATACTCTACCGTTTCCGAGGCAGTCGAAAAACTGACCACTTTATAGATTAAGACGAGATTGAAACAAACTTGTCTATTCCTACGATAGTCCGTTGTCTATACATTTATCAAAAATGTAACTGATCGCTGTCTGTACATGGAAGATATTTGAGAAAAACTATTCTTGGGTGCCTTCAAAAACGCAGTACAATCCAAAACAATCATTATTAGAATTTTTGTCTTCTTGTCTGTGAGTTTATTACCGCTAATCTCAGAAACGGCTTAACCGATTTGGGTGCGGTTTTCACTAATATGTTGTGATAAGCTTCACTTAACATTTATTTTATCTCAATCGGATTATAAATAAAAAACTTATATCAATTTAACTGTGCTACGGCCATACTGTGTCAACCCTACATACGCGGTAAAAGGGCAGGAAGATGATGATGAGGTTACGGTAGTATTAAGTAGGTAATATTATTTCGTTTTGGTAGAATTGCAGGGCGGGTGAAACCGCGGGGCACAGCTAGTAGTACAATATTAGTTAAATGTTAGTATGTTAGTACTCGTCTATTTTATACTAAAATGTTTCATTATGTGAAACAAAATGTTGTTAATTTTACCCAAAAATAAATATCCATTAAAAGACGAACTTTAAAATAATTAACTTAAATAACGTCACAAGTTAAACCGCACCAGTGGTTTAATATAAGAGTTAAACGACAGGTCATTAATTAAAGTTGGACAAAAGTAAACTAATGTGTAGCCGACCTTTATTAGTTGATATACGCTAATGACTTGTAGTTCTTATTTAATGCAAAAGTAATTCTCATCCGAAAATAGATAAAATAAAATAAAAACTCTATTGATTTAGGATAATCACAAGGCATAAATAAAGTGAAAAATGAGCATGAACGGCGGCAACATAGCTTGGTCTTCTAGGAAAACTGCTGTTACTTGGGCTGTGCTAAGGCACAGTGCAGAGAGGCACTGGCGCGTTCCGTTGAAGATCCCATAACCCCACCTCTTGCACCAGAAGGTGACCATCGAGGGGTTTTTAGTGGGTAAAATCCCACATAATCTTGTCTCTCCCCCAGAGGACAGGATATTTTATGACGATAAACTCCCCACTACCCATACAAAAAAGAAACATAATCAAACGATGTCGCCAGTAGATCGCCGGCTTATGTATTCGCTTGCTCTCTTTTGCGTTCGTGTGTATTTAATCATTCATATATACTCATAGATTGGCATCAACCGTCAGTTGGTATGAAAAAATAGTTCATATTCCCAGCATCTATTCGCTTAATGATTTAAAAAATCACTACAGTACTGTCAGAAACAGGAACAAGCGCTCTTTACAATAAATCATTTCAAGTCATTGAATCTAGATTGAAATTGGAACGAATGAGTTATGAACTGGCGATCGCGTTCATTGATCGGCTGAGAAATAGTTGCCGTCACGTCGTTAAACACGGTCATTCAAATTGAATTACTCTTTATTGGTAATTTAGAACATGTTTGCGGAGTTGTGAGATTTTTAAATAGTAATAAACTAGACTTTTAAGTTTTTGGGGTAGTCAAAAATAGTTATTAGACCAGAGAACGTTGGACGCGATGGCGGTAGCGTCGCCATCTTTTTTTTTTCTGAAAAAAGCTAATGAGTTGCAGATCCTTTAACGAACACAGGAGGGGACAAACAGAAAAATATTAACTCGTTC
Organism: Papilio glaucus; assembly: GCA_000931545.1. Taxonomy (NCBI): domain Eukaryota; kingdom Metazoa; phylum Arthropoda; class Insecta; order Lepidoptera; family Papilionidae; genus Papilio; species Papilio glaucus. The sequence goes on from JWHW01046399.1 coordinate 206,281, forward strand.
CATTAATTCCATTCCTTATTAGAAATGATAAGAGTAAGAGGAGTATAGTTAGGCCTCCGGTACCTCACTCACCAGACGAAAAGCAGTCTACTCCACGCCTGTCTGTCTGGTCGTGGTATTTCACCGGTCGAGTCGGCCCATAGCAACAGATGTTGTTACGGACTCTACCACTTTTAAAAATACTAGATAGTTAATGCAATCCTTTTTAATATATAAGGCAAGAAAATATACAATGGTTTTAAATTGATATTTTATATGGTATTGATTCATATATCATTGGATAACAATAAAACGATGAAATTTACATTTCATTTTATTAACTTCCATCTCTTATTATTTACAGCCGCTAAAATCTTCTATTATATTACCTTTCCGGTATAATAATGACAATAAATACCGCATTGTGTTGCTAATATCATATAAAATTACGCTTTTATGTGCCTTAAGTAGAGTCAATGTTTTTTATACCATACATAGTACATATAACTATGGGAAGTATGTAAATAATAACAACTATTGTGTTTTAGTAACAACAACTGCACTATGCAAGACTGAGACAAGGGCTATGTTTTTCGTATGTATCTATCCAAGTATGTCCGTTCAATTCCCCCTTACATATAAATTTATATAGCAAAAGTGAGTGGCAGTGTTGGTAGGGGACGCCCTAGGAGAACCTATATCGATCAGATTAGTGGCTTACTAAAAAAGAGTGATGTAACAAGCACCCATAACCGACGAGCATGTATGCGTAGATGTATGAATGTAGAAGAAGCGAGAGACGTGTGCCAGGATCGCGCCAAATGGAAATCCATGATCTCTGCCTACCCCTCTGGGTTACGGGCGTGAGCGCATATTTTATTTTATTTTATATGATAGGAAGCGGAAGAAGACTAGAATGTCTCCGGCACCTCATCACGAAGTAACGCATATAAACAAAATGCAGAAGCATACTCCCACTTCACGCCTTCTGTTAGGTCGTGGTATTTCACCGGTCGAGGCTGATCATTCTTGCTGATGTTGTTGTTGCGGGCTCTACCACTATTAAAAGTTACTATTATTATGTAATTTCTCCATGTTGCGTAACAATTCTGTAAACTTCACCGAGTTGCCATTCGCCAGTTGTTCATAAGTTAAAGCAACTCCTTAACGCTCGAACAAAGTTCACAAGATTTACGCGTCATTAACTGAAACTATTACAGAAAGTATTTAGCGATGCCTATCGCCCCCGGCCCCTCTTAACTGCTCAACTTTAAACTCTAAACATAAACTATTAATGGATACAAGATTAATTGCTAGCGAGTTCAAATTAAAAATAAATACAACTAAATAACATCGAACTGATGAAAGATGTAATTTTTAGTGATGTAATGCTATGCAAATTTACAATTATACGTTGTTTCATAGCAAGATAGTTATGATACCTCCTCACCCGTCTGTATTAACTTGAGACGGCGGCATCAGCACTTTCTGTATAATGCTCACACTGACTCAAGTCCTTAGCGATAAGACCGCCGTGTAGTCATTGTATGGCAGAACACCAGATAGATAAGAAAGGACCGCCGGCATAGCCTAGGTTTCGTCACTTAGTAAGTTTCTGATTCAGTAGTTTTAGTGCCTCTATATCGGCAACACCTTAGTTTAAGATCTCAATATCGGTCAACTTCTATTTTAAGTTTTATATTAAATAAACTTTTTTAAAAAATAAAGTCAGTGCTCCCTGACTAGATATGATTGTTGTAAACAAACAAATGTCATTTACCATACATGGCGGCCATTACACTTTTTATACTTTCATCGGAAATGTAATTTTGTGGTAATCGTGAACAGTGAAATTGTGTAATATGGATAGCTAATGTTATAAGGTATTACAGAAAAAGATGTTTTTTGAAAACATAATCTTAACGTCCGGTGTCATGCTGTCACAATTTCATATAAATAATAAAAAATATAGCTTACGAGTATGTTACTTTTGAGAAGTGTAGTTTTTTGATAGTTTGTTAATAAACACTTTAGAGTAGGTAGACTAGCTGTGAATCTATATAAATAATAAAATAAATATACACTGTAATTATATTTCAAACAATTTAAAAACTATATTTAGTTCAATGATAAAAAACACTGATAATAGAAATCAGTATGTTTTTTTTACTGACTGGTCACTGTTTGCCTAGAGGAGGTATCTACAGCTACACCGCATTTACTGCGGCAGAGCGCAGAAGGCGCCTAGCCTAAGCCTCAGAGACCGCCCTAGAGACAGGTGGCTAGGCTCGAGCCGTTACTTTATATTACCGGATTGGTTCAGTACGTAAAAAGGAGCGTTGTTTTGTATAGTTGACAGCACTGTTATCGGTTCCTTCTTCTTTCCATCTCCTTCTCCCTTGCTTGATATCGTCCGGCCTCGTAGTTTTAAAATTAAAGCGTTGGAAGTGCCAATAAAAGTTATTTTGCAAATGTTTTAATCAACAAAGTGAACCATAACAACCTAACAAATCTTTCTTAACTATTTAATAATTAAATATCTTACCCATTATGAGCCTTATTTATATTAATAATAGTGACTATATAGTACAACAACATTTGGGATGGGTTGCAACTGTTTGTGAAAACAAGGGTTCCGAGAATGGTGTCGGTATACTGATTTGAAAAGCAAAGACGTGTTTGTTTGTGGCAGCCATCTTGGAAATGGTTTGCTAGTTGATGTTTTCAAATTGGTAAAATAAACAATAATATTATTACAAACCTATATGTATAAAAGGCGTGTATGTATTTATGTATGTTATAGACTCCCTAACGGCCGAACAGACTTCGATGATATTTTCAGGAAATGTTCAGTTCGGCCTAGGTGGCGACCCTGTGAAGT
>JWHW01046403.1:20516-36003 GCA_000931545.1 Papilio glaucus
TACAGCATTGTGTATTGCCAGACGAGCCTTCATAGATACATTCTGCCTCCTCACTACTGTACCTATAGCCCCATTCAATTTATTTCCTGCATTCACTCGTTGTTCAAAATCTTTAACATACTTACCATATCTACTAAACATACATCCCAAATACACGAACTCTTCCACCTGTTCCACTTCTTTACCGTTAACATTTATATCAATATCTGTCTTACTCTGTTCTCTTTCAAACACCATTACTTTCGTCTTATCTACATTCATCTTCATGCCCTTACCTTCTAATGAATCATTCACTGATCATACGTAAAGAAAAGATCTGATCCATGTAACCCATTCCTTTTCTAAAACCTACTTGCACATCTCACATTCTTTCTTCTGTTTCTTTCATGACTTTTTCAATCAGTACCTTAGCATAAAGTTTTCCCACAATGCTGAGAAGGCTGATTCCTCGGTAAGTTTTACAATCCTGCTGTGACCCTTTTCCTTTATATAAAGGGACGGTGATGGCTTTGCACCAATCTTTCGGTACAAGGCCATGTCTCCAACATATATTGAAAAAGACCCACAGCAGGCTTGCAACTAAACCTTCTCCAGCTCTTAGCCTTTCAAGGGAAATACTGTCAAACCCGGGTGCTTTACCCAATTTCATTCTTTTCATTGCAATCACAATCTCATTCAAACTTCTATCACTTTGCAACACCTTTTCTTCATGAGTATCTGCCGTATTTGATGCAGATGCGTCCTCACATTCGAACAAACTTTCAAATATCCCTTCCATCTCTTCAGAATTGATACGCCGTCATTCAGAAGGTCCCCATTCTCATCACGAACAACATCAATTCTTGATTGTACTAACCTTCCTCTGGCATTTTTGACGAATTTCCAAAACATTTTTATATTTGCCTGGAAGTCGTCGATTTTCATCTCTCTCTTTTCTTTCTTGCTTCTTTCTATTCACTACCTCTTTCACTCTCTTCCTCAAACAACGAAATCGTAACTCGCTGATTCTGATTGCCTGGCTTTTGCTGCCTGTACATCCAGCCATGCTTTCTTCTTCGCATTCACTTCCATTCGAACTTCCCTATCCCACCACTGATGAATAATCGTCAGTTAAATTGCACGGAGGGTGAAACCGCGGGTGTGAGCTTGTATTTTGTATTTATATTTGTGCAAAACATTTTTGTATTTATATTTGTCTTAAAAGCTAAGAATTTGTACAGGTTACGGATTATAGGATTTGAGTGCGTGCGTGAAGCGAGCCACTGCTTTGTATTCGATAAAAAAAAAGCTCACCAATTGTACGGTTTCCTTGCGGAGCGCGTTCTTGTTACAACACCTTTGATTCCGCTAATGGCTACATAAGGAGCGCATTCGTCACTACAAATCTATATATGTTATTGGATCGTGGAAATCTCTACTAATCCTATCACCGGCATCTACGTGGATAATCCCTTCAATTTCATTAGCAATTCGCTGATATAAAACGTGGGATCTAGGAGCGATAGTCAGCAGTCAGTCAGTTGGTGGAGCCGAACACACTACCGAGGGCTGCTCACAAGATGATTGCGCCTGCCGCGATGGACAACCACACCGAAAATAACTACAATTATGGCGCTTACTTTGCACCATACAGGTAAGTTTAATACGTATTACTAAAATGCTTGTTCCTTTTCATATATTAAAAATAATTTAAATGCAGTAAAACTGTCCTGAATAACTCAGGAACTACTTTTCGGATCGGTATAAAATGTTAATGCGACCAATGTGAAACAAGAACTATCGGTTGCAAAAAAAAATTGAAATGGGTTCATAAATAACGCAGTTCTGAGGTAACTGACATAAAAAATAAAAGCGAATTGAGAACCTCCTCATACATTAACTAGTACGGTATAAAAATACGTACATATTGTAAAAGAAATACTTTTGTGCGAGTGAGATAGCCACAAACATATCATATTGTTAATAAGTATGAACTACATGGATAATTTTTGCTACGTAATTAACGCAAGTTATTATTCCCTTAAATTTAAATTCTATGATCTAGACGTGGAATTCTATAGTGTGGCTGTAACTATAATTATTGTATTCAGGTCAGACGAGCCTGTGGAGATGTTGGGCGCGGGGCTGACGGGCGCGGACCTTGCGGCCATCCCGGAGCACTGGTTGGCGTACCCCGCGCCGCCCGCCAGCGCGCACACCATGCTCGCGCTCGTCTACGTCTTCTTCACCGCCGCCGCCCTCATCGGGAACGGACTGGTCATATTCATTTTTTCCGCGTTAGTATTCTATAATTACACAAGTAAAATTAGGTTAAAATACCTCTAGAATTCTACCCAAAGAAATTCACTAAAAAAGACAGCAAAGAATCACCGCTGTCACATCAGCTTTCAAACAAGCACAAAGTGGAGAAATTATTCAAATAAGGCATACCATTTTAAGTGTCAAACTGTCTGGGACAAACGCGATGCCGTGCTAAATTCAGTATTACTAACTCCAGAGTATCATCTTATTGTCTTTGTTTAATCTCAGATGAAGAGAATTAAAGCCTATCGTACCATCGCGCTGTATTCAATACGCATCTGCAAGTCTTCTGGTTCTTGCACATGTTTATTGCAAGCGATAATCACTTACCACTGGCTTAAAAAAATCGTAGTCCATTTTAAATAGTACATAATTATACTACTACTAATATAGACTGATTAAAATAAAATGTTTATGTTTATTGAAGAACCAAAAACTTTTTTTTTCAGTTCAAAATCACTTCGAACTCCTAGCAATCTTCTCGTCGTACAACTGGCTATTTTGGACTTCCTGATGATGTTAAAAGCGCCGATATTCATTTACAACAGCATAAAGCGTGGCTTCGCCGCCGGCGTTATAGGATGTCAAATATTCGCATTCATGGGATCGGTTAGCGGGACTGCCGCGGGACTGACGAACGCTTGCATAGCTTACGACAGGTGAGCAGACCTTTTTATAGAATATAAAACATAAGCAGTAACTGTTAACCTTTTAACTTCAAGTAACCATAATGATCGTAGCGTTTTTCTTCAAAATAAACTAAATCTATCTTCACATTGGGCATCTGTTTACACGTTGTTAATTTCATATAATACGTACCGAATTCAGAGTTCGATCAAACTTCACCTTTCAGATCCTATATTATCTACAAGCCGATTGGTTAAAACAAGACTGATTGCTCCTCTGTTATTGTTTTAACAGTCAACGTCGCAGTAAGCCATGTGGCTTAGTCCCGACAGGACTGCTTTTGAGTCTTGTATTTAAGTCTAATAATGAATGACATCATAATGAACGCAGCTGTGAATAAAATGAAACATGTCGGTATGTTAAAAAAAAAGTTAAGCAATATACCGTCTCGAAGTCAGTCGTTCTATTCTGTTTCAGTGACATTTGTTGATTTGTGTTTTAATTTCGGATTTTCGGTAGGAGTGATATTGTGAATACGTTTGAAATTGTTTTTTAACGATTTTAAGATAGTTGCACCAGTGTAATATGTAGTGGCTGTTGTTACTCAAAAATTGCGGCCGCGATTTGGCCGGTCGTTGACTTTGTGTGAGTTTTTTTATAACTTATTATGTTTTATATGTGTTAAAATATCTTTACTTTAGTTGAAAATATATCGCAAAATCCATTTCTGTCGTTATATTGGCCGAATATTCGGTCGGCCATGACGTACGTACGTATAGCGGTCAAGGAGCGAGCGGCCTCCCCATCCCTTCCTCACACCGCGATGTAACGGTTTATTTGGCGCGACGTTAAATCATATCTTTATATCTAATATTTTGTGCAGACATTCGACTATCACGCGGCCACTGGACGGGCGGCTGTCGCGCGGCAAGGTGCTGCTGATGATGGTCTGCGTGTGGGTGTACACCGCGCCCTGGGCCATTCTGCCGCAGCTGCAGATCTGGGGCCGATATGTACCTGGTAATTTATTAAAAAATTAATTTGAAGATATCCATCTTCTGAAATTGATTCGTGTAAAGTGTAAGTTTTCTCAAATTAATAATTTGTGATCATCAAATAAATTAATATTATTTTATTTATAATTAATGAGACCGACTAGTTATTAACTCTGTTATTTTAGTTTTTTATAATTAGGTACCGTTTTATCTAGGTAGTAGATTAGAGTTAAATAGGTAGTAGATATTAGGTACTCATATTGATACTTGTTAACGTTATTTCATATTGTTGGATTTCAGAGGGTTTCCTGACATCCTGTACGTTCGATTACCTGACCACGACATTCGACAATAAACTGTTCGTTGCGAGCATGTTCGTGTGCGTCTACGTGTTCCCGATGCTGGCCATCATGTATTTCTACAGCGGAATTGTGAAACAAGTATTTGCACACGAAGCTGCTTTAAGGTAAATATAACGTAAGGTAAATATTACATATCGTAAACTAAAATCAAGCTGAGAAATTAACAACAGACTGTTTAGATGGAGTTAAACTATCCAAATTCCATAAGAACTCTTATTTACTTATAGTATTTTTACTAAAATTATCGGCGACACTGCAATGATCTCAAATCTCATTAAATGTTGCCAGAATTATTTTTTAAGGAAAACTAAGGGATTATGATGGTATTTTATTTCTTCGTTTTAATGCAAAGTTAATACTTTACATAAATTTTGTTGTAAGAAACACTATTATATTATTCAATGTGAAACAGGGAACAAGCAAAAAAGATGAACGTGGACTCTCTGAGATCAAATCAGAACGCCAGCGCGGAGTCGGCAGAGATTCGTATTGCCAAAGCGGCGCTCACTGTCTGTTTCCTATACGTGGCATCGTGGACGCCTTACGGTGTGATGTCACTTATTGGAGCATTTGGAGACCAAAATCTTTTGACACCAGGGGTAATCATTTTATTTATATGTATAAACAAACACCTTTTTATATCAGTAACAGTGGTAGAGCCTGCAAGAACATCTGTGGCATGTGAAATACCACGACCACACAGAAGACAGGCGTGAAGTAGAAGTATTCTGCGTTTCATCTTATGAGTGAAAGAGCTGGATGCATCATTTTAGTCCTATCCTTTTCTAATAAGGATGGGATGGAAGCGAGGAAAGGATTTCACTGGAGAGGGGATGAATAGTGAAAGAAAATATCATTTTTTTATGTTTATTAAAGGTAAGCAACGCATTTGTTGCATAAAATATGTCTGCAACGTTTGCCATCTTGTTCCATAAAAAGTATATGTTAGTATTAATTATACCCGAGTATTTCGGAATCATCTCCAAAAATATCCAGCGTGGAAAAGAAGAAAGGAACACGTGCGAAGCCGCGGCAGCAGCTAGTATTATCATGTATTAGTATTGATGATATTAGCAGCTAGTATTATCATGTATTAGTATTGATGAGATTAGTTTCACCTTTGTAAGCATAATGTTATCAGAAAAAAAATCAATACTTAGTTGTGTGTATTAATTATAAAACTAATTTTATTATGTGATAATTTGAAGCAAATTTGTATTTCAAGGTAACAATGATACCCGCCCTTGCATGTAAGGGTGTCGCCTGCATCGACCCTTGGGTATACGCCATTAGTCATCCGAAATACAGGTAAGTAAAATCAATTTGGTATATATTTATGTCAGGGGGAATTTATTCAAATTTAGTATTAATTTTATTTATTTTGATTTATCAAAAAATATACCTGTGTATATTTGTGCACGTTAAATAGATACGTGGCGAGTGAATAGGTGGCGCCTTCAATTGGGTACTACTACTTACTACTTATATTGATAGACGGCCAACATTAGCATCCCATAATCGACGAACGAGAAAGATGAACCTAAACCGTGCAAAATGAAATCATCTCCCAACCCTCCCTAGGTTATAAGTTTGAGTGTAATTGTTTAGTAAAAAAAATATTCTTTAAAACATTTCAGACAAGAACTTCAAAAGCGAATGCCATGGCTTCAGATCGACGAACCCGATGACAACGTCTCCAATACGACGAACAACACAGCCAACAGCTCAGCGCCCGCGTAACTACGAACGTACAGGTACCGACAACGCGCATGAACTTTCTGACAAGCATTCCTCGAGATAACTTTCATTGTGGAAAACATATTCAATTTTGGTTGTCCGATTAACGTATAAAATTTAATCTACAAGTTATGTAAGACATAAGTATTCATTATTAATTTATTAAAATAACCTCAAAACTTGCATAAGCTCAAAATGAGTTATTAATAATTAAAAAAAAAGTTTTAAACTATACTTAGTTTTTTCGGTGGATAACGATGAACTGGCATGAATAACGGAATACGAAATATTGTATCTATTCTTTATGTAATAAATATGTATTAGCAAAGCATTTCAATAAACAGGAATTGTAAAAAAAATGTGTTATTATTTTTAACTGCTACACTGCTGAAAATTCAGTCCACAGATGCATATAACCCTGAATCACATATTCTCTGCCATAGATATTTAAACCATTTTTTAATGCCTGAGATAAAATGACTAATGGCATATGAAATATTGACCCTATACTATAATAATAAAATATAAATAATATTTTTCAAGAAAGGACAATGTAAATAATAATTATCATTATTATGAACATAGGAACCACAATTTTTTTAACTTGGACCTTGAAATACATTTAACATCAATAGTGTGACATATCTTGTGAAGGACGATATAATTTTCTGCATTAAATTTCTAAAAGTGCTGAATATTATATGTCAATTACTTGAGACATTATGGAGTATTGGTGTTAGAATGTTATGTTGAAATTGTCCAAGATTTCTTTATTCCTAAAAAAATTTTGTAATAACATGTTTTTAATGGAGTTGAAAATGAAAATATTTTAATTGTTTATCATATAAATATAGGAAGGACATTTCTAAACAAATGACCAAACTGTTTGAATTGCAGTTCACATTTGACAATATATTTTTATAAGCAATAAACTAGTGCTTGCACAATCCCACCTGATGTTAAAAGGTGACATGGTCAAAAGATGGTATGCTCTAGTTAAGCAACTGCCTATTCACTTCTCTCTTGATGGAACCCACGTCATGATAAGAGGGAAACGCTTATGTTGGCCACTTGTTCCAATCCTTTGCTATACACATGATAAATAATGATTTGAATTGTTTCAATTAAACACTTTGTATGCATTTGAGTAATCATCATTTTGATTAGAGCTGAAAAAGAGTCTTAATATTTCAGATTTAGTGAGTTTGAACTTAAGTTCAAAATAATTTTAACTTTTTCTTCATATATGTTATTCCAAGTAAGTTTTTTAACTGGCATTGGATGCCATAAAGGTAAAAATTGGATAATTAAAATGGTAGGCAGTAGCAACCTCCTGGATACTGTGGTCATAGATAAATAATATATGCTCACACCCATAATCCAGAGGAGTAGGCAGAAATTATGGATTTCCATTTGGTGCGATCCTGGCACACCACTCTTGCTTCTTCTACATCCATACATCTACACATACAAGCTCATCGGTTATGGTTACTCCTAATATCACCCTTCTATTGTATGGTACAAATATTTTAGTAAGAATAAAATTCTTTTAATTTTTTTTAACTGTTTATTATATTATTTTAAATATTTAACCAATCAATTACACATTTTTAACTTATGTTTAATCACTAATGAAATTCTAAAACTTATACATCCCGCTTATAATTGTAAGTTTACTTCTTGAGTAAATAAAATAATTATAAATTTATAGAAGGAAAACTAAATATGTATCTTATTATTACTTAAAAATGAGGTAAACATACTTTACCTGCAAACAACTCTGATATAACAGTTATCCATAAAGATAATACAAACAGTATGTATGATATACCAACTTGGTGACTGTTAGGAAGTTGATATGGCTGTCCACCAATTTCATCAACATGAAATCCCATGGGGAAAATAACTGCAGCTAGACAAAATGCCACCACTGAAACATTAATCAATAAATGTAATTAGGAGACTAACTTGACAAAATAAAAGAGTTAAAAAAATAAATAGTAATAATAACAAACTTACTGGCAGCAAATCCAACCCATCTTGCATATGGAATGACATTACGATCAAAATGACTTGAAGCTAAAAGGATTACAGTGCTTGTTATACAAACACATCCAATGAGTATACATATTAAAGCTAGTAGCCATTCTGGTTGTAGGTCTGGTGTAAAACATACTTGAGGCCTGTTATAGAGTGTCATGCAAGACCACATTAAACCAAGACGTGTGTCACCTACAAAATAACATAATTTATATATCCTTTTTATTGTATCTTAATTCAATCACATTTATTATTCTTACCTCCTACATCAGTAATTATCCAATCTGGCATAGCCAGGCTTACTATGGCAAAAACATCTGCTGCCATAAACAAGGTTCCTGATATAACGGTTAATTTATCCATATTTACACGTTAAACTTGCTAATGCAAATATCCAACAACCATCAAAAAGATTAAAATGCAACAAAAAGCAAGAACTGTTTGTATTTATTAGATTTAGTTATATCCTGAGCAGAAAATCACTTGATTGTTTTTATTTTTATACATGTTCATTTGTACATTGAATAACATTAGAGAGTCAGAGCAGAGTCGGAGTATGTACGAAGAAAAGCACAGTATAATTATAATTATTTACAATTTAAATTGTCTTAACAATAAAGCAGTCCAGACAAAACACTTTTAAATTAGTTACAATGACAGTGACACATTAGCATTAGTGACATTTCAAGAATTTCACATTTCCAAAAATCGATTTTCGATTATCGATATTAGCCCACTAAACATCAATGCATAAAAATCAGATATTCTAAAATGTATTATACTACCGACTGCTGAGTCCTATAACTCAAGCAACCAAAAGAAAAAAAAAACAAAGTCACAGGTCTTATAATATAACACTTACTAACCAATCTTCGTTAATGCAATTTTGGCGCCCTTAATTTCTGCACTGAGCGCCCTTTATTATCTTACGCCCCTAGGCACTCCTGCCTATGATAATAGATCCGAGTAAAACGTGATATGACTATTTTCCAGAACTGGTGATGTCTGGTATTGGTAATACATTACGGGCAATTTGCTGATGGATGATTTATGCCACTTGTTTATGTTATGCAAGTATGCACAGTCCGCAAGACGATAACAGTCAGAAATGACATGTTTAACAGACAATATGCCAATTAATGTCAATCGTCCCGTCCTTTAGAACATGATTCCGGTAGGTGTTCGTTAAGATGACTTCATCCATAATCGCAAAGACAAGACCTTTAGTTTACCTATAGAGCTTGCTGAAGTGTAGTTAAGCCACGGAGCATAATTGGTCCACATCAGGCTCCGTCAGGGCGCGATAGTAGCTTCCTTGTAGGTCTGAGGCCATTTATCCCATTAACTTTTATAAGCAGACTAATCATCAGATCAAATCCTACTCGCACTACATTTTTTAAGTTCAAAACTTAACACAAAGCTGTTTCTCCCTTACGTTTTCACGCCTACACCAATTTCATTAAATTTGGTTATAGGAATATATTGTACTTAGAAGACGGGCATGACGTATACTATTGTCCCAAAATTGAAAGTAATGAAATAAGTTTTTTCTTTTGAATTATTTTTTATTTCAATCTTATTTACGCTTTTCCCTCAAGATTATATTTATCTGTCGCCTAATGTAGGCCACATTAACGTTATCTTTTTTCACATTAAATAATCTTAACCAAAACATTGATGATGACATGGTGAAACATATTTCAATTCGTGCAACTTCTCGACCGGAACATACGCTAAATCCTCTAAAATTATAAGTCTGTGAATAATAAAAAATACTAGTTATCAACTACTTTCAAATGCCTCATTCATTTTACTCATAGAGAATAACAATTATTGATAGGTGTATAGGTACATCACTATTATAAATACACAAAATAAAATTATGATTGTAAAATTTTTAAATTCATTGAAATAACTGCACAGCATATTATTGATAAACGCTACATATTATTGCTAATATATTCTAAACTAGCTGTGCCCCGCGCTTTCACCCGCCCAGCAATTTTACTTAAACGAAATGATATTAGCTACTTATAGTACTCTATTTTATAGCATTTTTATCGAACGAATGTTTGACATGATTCTTTAAATTGATATAACCTTATTTATAAACCGATTGAGATATAAAAAAAACACTAAATGTTAAGTGAAGCTTACCACAATACATTAGTGAAAACGGCACCCAAATCGGTTAAGCCGTTTCTGAGATTAGTGGTAACAAACGCACAGACAAACAGACAAAAAATTCTAATAATCATTTTTTGGGTTTTATTGCGTTTATGAAGGCCCGTAATAATAGTTTTTCTCAAATATCTTCGATGTAAGGACAGCGATAATTTACATTTTTATTATATGTATAGATTGACAATAATAATTCCAATATTATATTCACATTAGCAACTTTTTAGTTTCGGCTGACTTCACGCGGATGCGAATTTGACAAAGTCCCAGGGCATTATCAATTAGCGGGGGTTATACCACTTTGTATACTACAAAACACCTGTTGTGTACCACTATTACATTAATTTATCAATTAAAATAGTAAGTGTATATTATTATTATTTGGTAAGACACGGTAGCAGCTAATTAGCCCATGCGTGTGTATCAAATAGCTAATGTCAAGGTTCTTCCTTGACTCATTTTAGGTAAAGGGTTTTTTATGGAATAAAAATTTTTATGTAAAAACAGTTATTATTGACTTGAATTAAACTTTTAATTAAATTCATCAGATTCATATTATCTAAAAAATAACCTTACACTATGACTGTACAAACAAGAATTAATATTATAGTAAAATAGGTAAAAAGATATTGATTAACATTCAGTCTATTAACTGCACACTTTCTTCAAGTCACTCAACAATGTTTTAATAAGACTAAAACCTCCTGATTCTTGTTATGCCAATCACATTTTCATAGCATGGTGTATATAGTAGTAGCGTCTTGTTATACGGTATGAAACTTCAGTGCTTTTCTTCTGCAGGATAACATAATACTTTGCTGCTGTTGCATCCAAAACAAGTAACGACAAGCATAGATGTGTGTGTCGCAACGCCGAACTGTAGATACCCGCTACCATGAGGCAGTTACATGACTGCACAACGCCATGCTAGTATGACAGGAGGGCTAACAAACAGAAAATGTTAAATACTTGTAATAGCTGGGAGGCTGGCTTTGCAATCTAGTTCAGTTTGATCGCCACCAGTGTATGATAACGAAAATTTGTTTAAGAATTTTAAAGCCTTGGAAGTAGATTCAAACGCCAGCTCTCGAACAATGAAGTCCACGGGAACCGACTGCCTGTAGCTGAACATACAAAATAATATTAATAAACAAATCCAGCATGGCTGGCAAACATTTGTTGATTGTGTCCCAAAAGCTGCTAATATATTCATATTATACTAACTACTTACCAAAATTAATTAATTTAATTATGTACGAGCAATAAATATCTAATACAAGTTATTGTAAGTTGCAATAATTTGGTTCATACAATTTATTGCATATTTTCATTCACTCTGCTTTCATTTCTCTCTCTTTAATCTTTCTGTACTTATCATACAAAATTTCCATACTTAGCAGGAAGACCAGACTTTAAAAAACATCTACTTCACTTGCTAAATCTTCTATACGCACCAGTGATTTCATATTTTCTTATTTAAATACAACTACATACATATGTTCCTTACACACTTTTATTACTTTCTTCTCTATAATTTATTTAGTATTATTACAACAATAACTAACATAATGTTTACTGTTGGAGTTGTCTAGAACAATAGTATCAATTTTTGATCATCTGATAATGAAATCCAGTACAACCTCCCCATCTTTCTGTAACCATTTTACTTTAAGATTTCTAAGCAATTATCTAACATACTAAATCATCACAGATGCTAACAACTATTTTAAATATAATTTTATGATTTTCCTCTCAGCTCAGTCACCACAGTTATCCCACTTTATTGTAGTACTTTTTAGTCTAATTATTCATACAATTTTGGTATTTGGACAAACTGTTTGTACAAATTATGACATGACTCAATCAAGATTGCAAATCTCCAAAAAATTTAAAAGAAACTGAAAACTTTATCTTTGTCTTCCATAAAAACCTTTGCATAAAATTTTATAAAGCAGCAAATTAAGGATCAATTTAAGTAAAATATCCAATGCAATAATATTAATTTAGGTGATTATGCTCAAAATTTAGTAAAAACTATTTCTTATGGTAAACAAAATTTTTAATTAGAACACTTAGAAAACTTAGAACTTATTTAATTGACTGATTATATGTATGTTATCTTTTCTACATGTGACGATGGTTATAATGATGTGATAATTTTAAATTTATCCACTACATAGATATTTACTAATGTTTTAAAAAAAAGAAGAGTGTTGAGAAATATTAAAGAAGGATTGACATACGACTTTATGATGTACTTCAAGTATTGTTTCCTCTCCCTCTCCACAAACCAGTCCATAAGGTAGCCAGCCATAAGAGGGGCACTTTTATACAACAAAAAGAATTTGTGAAGATTTCCAGTTGCCCATGCACACCGTGTGAGTAGGGCATGTTTAATACATTCATTTTCCCTGTCCTCTTTTGAAAGAAACTGGAATATTGTTGTCAGATCTAAAACAAAACAAAGGTTCAACAACATCTATACAGATAAAAACAATTAATGTAAAAAATATGATTGTAAGCTTTTATTCTGCGAAGTAATTAATATGTTTTATTTGATTACACGCGGATGAAGTCGCGAGCAACAGCTAGTACCTAAATATTATCAGTTTGTATCACCGGTACCAATATTAAAATTGAGTGGTTTTTAACTGTATGTACATCTTATATTTCTCCAGTATTAACCATACGAACCACACAGTCTTAACCATTTATTATCAAGGAATTTATCTAGATAAATTTAATCATAGTCCATAGGGACTATGATTAAATTCTGGTCCTCAATTCAAAGTTATTTCCTATCTCAGATTACTTTATAAGTGTAACATTGTTGACAAATATATTAAACAATTTTCATATTTACCTAGTGTATTCTTTGTGAACACATAGTATAATATCCTATATGCAGTAAATTCAGCTGTATTGGCTCTGCAATCTGGTAACTCTGCATATAACATTTTCAGCTGTGTTTGGCACTGATTGAATTCCTCATGATCACCTCTCTCTAAAGCTATCCTTGCATGTGTTTCATAAACTTCTACAGTAAAGCCATCTCTCACTCCTTGAACCTATTACAGTATTTTTATAAAATTAGTATACTGCAACATGTTTTTAATAATATTCTATTGATATTTGTCTATTCAGCAAATAAATTTATAGCATTAAATTACTGTAATATAGCAGTTAGATTTTAAATTTAATTAATATTTAAAGAGTTTGGAACAGTTAAATGAGTACTAAGTAGTAAATACGAAAATGACAACAAAGCTTACTGTTAAATCCTGCCTAATAGATTTTAGCTGGTCACAGGCATATCGGTAATCCTGTCTCTCAATCCATTTTTCTTTTACATTTCTTAATGAACTTCTTAAAACAGAAACAGGCCGCACTTCACATGCTTCAGGAGCTTTAGTCAATCTCAAAAATGACTTTTCAATATCAGAGCATGTACCTACAATATGCACATTATTTAGCTCATAATCTCCTTCAGTATCTTGAATGAATGGCCTTCTTGGGCTTGGTTCCATTTTACTGTTATTGATCTGTACAGAGCTAGCAATACTAGGCACATTTGTGTTTGCAAATCTTTCAGCTCGCTTTTGCAATTTCTCTGCATTAACCTGTACATGCTCAACAACAAATTGGTTAAAATTTTTCTTTTTTGCATTTTTGTTATATTTATTTGTTTTTTTCTGATCTAATGACAATCTGTCTTTAACCTTTTGCCGGTTCTTATTTTTCAAGGTTTTCTTATCTTCAAATTCATCACTAGATGTTGAAGAGGTACTAAAAATTAATAAAAAATTATGTACATAAATAATAATACAAACAAGTGGTATAAAAGATACCTATATATATATATATATATATATATGAAACTAACCTTGTATGTTTCCTTGGACTTCTAGATTTAGATCTGCTTCTAGAGTGACGTCGGCGCCTTTGTGGTGGGCTCTTGTGTACACTGTAACTCCTGCTCCCGACACCTGACTTGGACTTAGTATCTGAAAGGCTCTCAACTTTTTGATATAAAGATAATGAGCCCTTAACGGGCTTCACTGTTAAATGGTTACGTTCACTATAGACACTAGGAATTGGTTCTTCATCCCAGTTTCTAGTCCATATTTCATCTTTATTTGCTGCTGCTGTAATACGTCCCTTTAAGCATATATCAATTTGATCACGGTCAAAAGTTGTTCTACATTTTTCGTAACATCTTTTAATGTACCTTTCTAAATTTTCAGGCCATGTTCCAGTTGCTGTTGGACATATTGAAGAGGATGGTAAGAACATAGAATTGTCTGTTTGTTCGTTTTTATCCGATTCCTGTTCCTTAATATCCTCATTCATTCTTTCCTCTAGTGGCTCAGGAATGTCTTCAGTTGCTAAAGGGGGAGGTAATGGTACTTCAAGCGGAGGAGGAGGCGGTGGAAGGTCTGGAGGTGGACATGGAGGTAGTGGTGGAGGGTGGTCGGGCAAAGGAGGTAATATATCCTGTTCTGTCTCGTCATTTGATTTATTGGCTTTCTTACGCTTTTTCTTTGCATTGTTATTAACTATGAGAGGATTATCATTAGGAGGAAGTGGTGCTGATTTTCTATTATTATTGTTTAGATTAAATCTGATAGGAGGTTGCGAAAAAAATGGACGATTGGTGTCAAGAGGTGACATTCCAAGAAGAGGTGCCGATGGCGGAGGTTTCGAGAAATTAGGCTGGACGAAATTTGCTTGATGATGATCATTGTTATGAAAGCCTCCGTTAGGACGCATAGTATTATAATATTGATGGTTGTAAAACGGCGGATACATTCCGCCGTGGTATCCATTGTATGAAGGATGCATACCGTACATCCACATATTTTGATTAGAAAGCCACATATCCATATTCTGTAACGGGGGCTCCTTGGGTGTGTTTTCCGACATTTTATTAGTTAAAAACAACACATTTATGTCATAAACTTTAGATCATTAAAAGTACCATTCACAAAATGGCGTCGCAGCAAAAATGTTGATTCCTAAACACTCAATACTTCTAATACAGCTACAAAATCTTCCACTTACTGATTACATACAAAGCTTTCCAGGAATTAATTGAAGACTGCACGTAATTTATACATATTTTCTTGATGTTAAAAAGAAATACTACGATACACGAACATGAAATGACGATTAAAATCACGTCACGGAACCAAAGAGCAGGGTTTGTTATCTTGCATAGAATAAGTTTTGCTATTGCACACATAC